>JAESVK010040940.1:0-11045 GCA_017140935.1 Hamamelis virginiana
ATTAGAGATATTGTGCAAAGAGGAGATGTAGTGGTGACCAAGATAGCATCAGCAGACAACCTGGCAGATCCTTTTACAAAGAGCTTACCAGCTAAGACTTTTGATAGACATGTAGAGGGAATGGGATTGAGATGTGTGGCATCATGGCTTTGAGTCTAAGTGGGAGATTGTTAGGGCTATATACTAAAAGCCATGTTTTTATGTAATAGATCTTAGTATTTATTTATTAATGAATTTTGATATTGCATTTTAAATAAGAATATGCATGAGCTATGTTTGCATTATATTATCTTCTAATGTTTTGCATGTATGTCTTTTATTCTACATAGTAGATGATCTGGTGTGTAGAGTTCGGCTTACACACAGAAGATCAGATCATCAGTTCTTGTAGAATATAAGCTTATTGTTCACAATCTGAGATGAAGTTGGACACACCATCGGTAAGATTGTAGCACATGATTTCAGTAGGTCTGTCTTGACTACGGGGAATGGTTTAGTTTCAACTTCTTGTGCTAGTACACTTGTGTGTATTGAACGGGACCGTATTGAGGTAATTATTTTATATTGACACATAAAATAATTAATACCTCATGGTTATTATGAATACCTATACTCTTAATCCCGAAATAATTAATGGAAACATGCATTTATTATTAGTTATTTTGATTCATAAAGAGTGAGATCTTTATAGGTCAATAATCTCGATGAGTTGGATAGGTGCATTAATTGTATGGTGAATATTTATTGTTGACGGAATCCACGTCCTGGTATAGGGATTGATGATACCCCCTTAAGGATACTTATAAGTTTTGATTATGTCAAACCCTGCAGGTGGATTTTGTATCCGACATATCCAATAAGTTAAGTGGAAGGTCTCAAGGAGATTAATAGATGTTGATTAAATAATATTGTCAGTAATTTAATTTAATCAACGGGTATCTGTAATCTTAACGTGGGGAGATTAATAAGTATTTAATAACATAGAGCTCGAAATTTATTTTCGAATAAGCTATGGAGTGCAATTATAATTCTTTAGTGGAATGAATTATAATTAATGTAAATAGGTTTTAATATTTACATTAGGAGCCTGAAACTTATTTGATTTTGGGTCCCTACCGCAGCCTATATATATGCCATGTTGGGCAGCCACTAGGGCAAGACGAAATATTTTCTCTAAACCCTAGAGGCAGCCATCCAACAAGGAGAGCACAAAGAGAGCCACTCTCTCTTCACGTTCTGGTATAGGAGGAATATGGTAGAAGGCTTGAAGAGCTCGAGCAATCTTCTGCAGTTCGTCATTCATTGATATCAATCCAGACAGATCTCAAAGGTACGGATTCTTCTGTATATGTTAAAGGATTCGGATTTTTTTTTTTTTTTTTTTTGTGGCGTGATCCATAAACACTATCACGAGTTCATGGGATTTCCACTCCCAGCATTCTGAATTGTTAAAATTCTGAGCACACGTCAGATGTGTGATGAATTTGCAATACCAACTCCAAAATGTGTATAAATTATTATTGTTATTGTGACATAAGCTGTTTAAAAAAATACATGGACAGGGTCAAAATTGTGAACTTAGAATATTGATTAAACTAGTGTAAACCTAGTAGGTCTTGTGTAACTCCAAAAAAATGAAAGACTATGCTATGTGTGGCCATTACAGTTTGCAGTGACTAAAAATTACCTAACACTGGGGAATCATCAAGGAAATGGACCTCATAATACTCATAGAAGTAAGGGTAAACATCATGATTTTGCTATAAATATTAAACTAGAGTAAACCTACCCACTATTCCATATTCTTCAGCATCTTCTCTAAGCAAAATGGTGGAAAGGGTTGGTTCCATAATTTTAAGGGGACGGTAGGATGCCCCATGGGAATTGAATCATTATGTTCTTGCTACTTATTTATTTATTTTGTCAATTGTTAGTATGTAAATGATCGAATATGTATTTTTCTTAGCATCTTTTTGAAACATGGGCATTTTGGAATTTCATGAAATGAATTTCAATCTTTTTTCTTATCATCAGGGGCAGTGCCACCTGGAGAAGCGGTCACACTTGAAATCCATGGCTCGGAGATTGATTTCAATGAAGAGTGAGAGATAAAAATGGCGGATGGTATGTTGCAGAAGGGTTGGGTTTCATGGGGTGTGTTATAAAAGGTGGTGAAAAATGGTATTACAGAGTAGAGACTTAGCATGACCAGTTGTCTCATGGATTTTCCATACACTGAGGCTAATGTATAACACGTTTAATGAAAACTCTGAACCGATGCAACTTGGGCCCCAAGGAAGGATGTGGATCATGTGGTTGTTGTATACATTTTGCCCTCATCATACATGGTTATGCGTACGGGTTGCGGTGGTGAGAAAAACCTGATTAGGGGTGTTCAAAAACCAAACCAAACCGGCAAACCAAACCAAACCAACCCAAAAAGCTGGTTTGGTCTGGGTTTTTTTGTAATTTGGTTTGGATTGGTTTAAATTTTTAATTTTTTTCTCAATTTGGGTTGGTCCGGTTTGTGCATATTCCAAACCAAATTAACCCAAACCAGACCGGTATAATATAATTATATATATAATATATAATATATAACTTATAAAGAGTATAAGACACGAAATGTCAAAGAGTCAAAAACCCTAATACCCTAAATCCCTTATACTTAGATACCCTTCACTCCTTCGGGCCTTCATTCCTATCTGCAAAGTAAGGTCTTTATTTGTACAGTCTTTTAATTTGAGTACACAATGATTTAAATAGTTACAGATTTATGAAACAAGTTTGATTCGTTATTCACTATTTTAAGAATTTTTATATTAGGTAAAATGGATTCATGTATATTTATTTGTATAGATTGGATAAACCGGGATGATTGAATTTGTTAATTCTTAATTTTTTTGTGCTTTAACCGCTATATTAATTGACCTCCTATTTTATATTTTTGAGTACACACATATATATTTGTGAGCATTGTGGTGATTCTCACTACTTGTATCTATAAAATCTTGTGCAATACATTCCTTGATTATGTATTAAATTTGACAAGTCTATGCATGCAATCAGAGCCTTTTGCCCTATGTTATAATTAATTAATTATCAACCATTTGTTTTTCTTAATTCAGTGCTTGTGGACTCCCACGACAGGTTATGTGTTTAGCACATTTGAATATAGATATAGTCATTGTATCGTTAGATCAGAGGTATCATGAATATATAGATGTTCTATTTGGTGCTCTACTGCTGTACGCCTATACTTTACAGTCTTTACTATTTTTTCTTTTTTTTGTTTGGATGGCTTGATTTTTTTGTCTTATGATCCAAAGTAAATAACATAATTAAGAGGGGAAAAAAATAAAATAAAAAAATTTCAAAACCGGTCAAACCGGCCAAACCAAACCGCAATAATTGGTTTGGTTTGATTTGGTTTAATACTTTAATTGGTCTAGTCTGGGTTATGAAAAATATAAACCGCAATTATCGGTTTGGTCTCAAAATTAAGGCTAAACCGCCCAAACCGGACCGGTGAACACCCCTAAACCTGATTGCTTATGATGTAATATAAGATATGGTCCAAGATGAGTTAGATGTTACCTGTTGGTGGCATTACAACAGCATAATGAAGGCCAAGAAGAACGCGTGTTAAGATGGTGAGGAAAACCTGGTTGCGTATGATGTAACAGAAGATCTGACCCTAGATGGAGCTGGATAACAAGAATGCATTTGGGCAGTTTGAAATTAAGACTTTGTTGAGTTGAGTTGGGTTGGGTATATGCCATTTTTTATATTTAATAATTTTTAGAATAGAAAAGTTACCTGTTTCATGTTTTATGGCATTTACATTTGCATTTGCTTTTGAGAATTGTGCCTTATTACTTCCATAAACTTGTATGATGTGCTTAAATCAAAGTTGAGATGAAAATTTGATTGTTCCTTGAGATTCAATAGAATGTTTTGCTATGTTACACGAACTCGGGTAGGGTGTCAGGTGCAAGTACGTGTCCAAGTGCCGGATTCGTTTATTTTTCATAGATTTTCCACTATTTTGAAGTATCCGACTATAGTACTCTTATCCCCGTCCAAGCATCAGGTGCGGGTACTTCGGGATGAAGTGAAGAGTCCGTATATCATAGATGTTTTGAGCTTGAATTGAGATCAAGGTGGGTCTTGCTTTGTTGTGTTTTACAGGGAGTTTTGTTTGCTTCGGGCAATGGCTTCAAGTTTCAATAGGAGCACAGGTGTAACTTTAGGTGGGGTTGGTGTTTGGACAACCCTGGAAAATAAAACCATTCCATATTTTTTGTTCATTTGAAATAAGTCCATTTTGTATGGGAAAGACTATCATCAGAAAAAGATATTTTGGTTGCTTCATTGGGTAAACCAGCTTTGTTGGGCATTTTCACTTAAAACACCAAGGAAACAACCAAATGACTGTCAATAGAGAGTGCTTCCCTCTTATTTTTCACTAAGGTTTGAAAATTGAAATGCTGGTTCTTAAGCTCTCCAATAAGAATTATGACACATTTAAAATGGTGTAAAACCTTGACCTAATTGTGTTAATGTCAATATTGCTTCCTGACATCATTATGACAAGTTGATTATGGAGCAGATTAGGGACATTTTCCGGCGAACATCCAAAGAAAATCTTTGTTTTCTGAAGCATCAAGTTCCATTTGGTTGCAGAGAAAATAGAGGTAAGATCACAATCTTGTCCATTGTATTCTTGGCAACCAAACGAAGCATTCAATTGAAATCTATGACTGAAGCAATCATTCAACTATCTACCATGTATGTTTCTCAAGGGTCCATTTTAGGGTCCCAGTCCACTTGCAAGGCATGCTATAGTATCGACTTTGATTACATGAAATGCGTACATGCTACTGTATCTACTCATTGTAAATTTGCCAAATACACTCTTGCATCTTTGCTTAAATTTAGATGTGAATTTGGTTTAAAGTAGATACTGAGAGAAAGGGTTAATGGTACTGTAACAAACTGAATTTCCTCCTTTCTTGAATAGCTCTGCAGAGTATACTGATTGATACAATGATACAAGAAAATGAATAAACAGAATCCAGCATAATATCTGTAAAATTATACAATACCATGAAATAAGAATCATGAACTCAACATCTTCATTTCAACTGAACTATGCCCAAGAGTTTTCACAATCCTTCTATGTTTCATTAACTCCCTAGCCATTTTGACTTCTTGCCATCTATAGGCTCTGGCGTATATGTTAGAAAGAAGCACAAAAACCCCACTACCATGAGGTTCCAACTCTGCTATGTGGTTTCTTACTCGGTCAGCTAGATCGACATTTTCATGAATCTTACAGCCATTTAAAAGAGCACTCCAGATGGCAATGTTGGGTTTGATCAGCATTTGGCCCACTAATTTCTCTGCCTCGCTCAAGCGGCCTGCTCGACTCAGAAGATCAACCATGCAACCATAGTGTTCTATTGTTGGCTCTATGCCATAGACATTTCTCATTGAGGTGAAGTGCTTTTGACCCTCTTCAACCAAACCAACATGGCTACATGCACTTAGAACCCCAATGTATGTGATTTGGTCGGGAGTGACTGTAGCATCGTCTTGCATTCTTTTGAAGATGCTAAGCGCTTCCTTGCCATGTCCATGCATTGCTAAGCCTATGATCATGCTACTCCATGCAATAACGTCTTTCTCCTGCAAATCTCTAAAAATATGCTGCGCACTTTTTGCATCTCCAGTTTTGGCATACATGTCCACCAGAGCAGTTCCAATAACAATATCCTTGTCAATATTGGTTTTTGTTATGTAAGCATGGAACCCTTGTCCCAGTGATAGAGCCCCCAAATGGGCACAAGCTCCTATCACACTTAAAAAGGTAGCTCTGTCTGGATCAAACCCAGCAATTCTCATATCAAAGAAGAGACGTAGCGCTTCATCAGCCTTGTCATACTGATTATAAGCACCAATCATGGAATTCCAAACAACCAAATTTCTCTGAGGTATTTTGTTGAACAGATCTCTTGCTGTTTTTAAGTTGCCACATTTTGCATACATGTCTACAATGGCAGTTGCAAGAATAACATTGAAATTCAAATTCGATTGAAAGGGGTCATACCCAATTTGGCGAATACGATCATGGACCCATCTTCCAGTAACTATATCCCTGCATCGAGCACAAGCAACCAAAGCATTCACCATTGTAACTTCATTAGGCTCTACATTCCAAAGCTCCATATTCTTAAACACCCTTATAGCCTCACTAGCTCGACCATTGTTGACATACCCAGCAATCAAACTAGTCCAAGCCACCACATTCCACTTGGGAATAATATCAAACACCTTTAATCCAGCTTCCATATCTGCACAAGATACATACATATGCAGCAAACCAGTAGAAGCATACAAATCCATTTCAAACCCAGTTTTCACAATGCGGCCATGAACACACTTCCCATAATTGTGATCACTAATTATTGAACACACTCTGAGCACAAAGGGGAACGTAAAATGGTCCGGCGAGTAACCCTTTTGCTGCATTTCTCTGTACATTGTTAAGGCCTTATCTGGGTTGTCACTATTTGAGTAGCCCTTGATCATGGAGTTCCAAATGTAGACACTAGGCTGATCAATTTGGTAAAAAACAGACTTTGCATAGTTGAGGTCTCTAAGCTCGGAATTTGCACAAAAATCTATAATCCTACTCAAGGGGATTATATGTCTAATAATTGATGAAGTGATCATCATCCCATGTAATTGTTTCATCTCACACATGGTTCTGCATTGTTCTAACAAAGAGAGTGTGGAGTTGTAGTGTTTCTTCATATCTTCTTGTGCTGGTTAGAAGCACCAAATTGATGGGCTCTGAAAAGGGTGTATCATCTATGAATTGTGTGCATTGAGACACCAAGAGATAGGAAGTTTATAGATGGCCTTCAAAATCAGTGGTACAAGGGCTTTTAGAGAGGAGGATTTGGGGTTTGAAGAGTGGGAGGTCTTCTGCATTGTCATTTCTCTCTCTATGTGTTCGTGTGTTTTTGCGGAAGAAGAGGAAGCAGTAGCAGTTACCGTTGGAAAGTGCTATTATTTTTTTAAATTTGAAATTAAAGTTTAATCTGACGCAGGGGTTATGATTTGAAATTGAGTGTTTATGGACTTCAAGCCAAACAATTATGATGTGGTCTGAACTCTGAAGATTGATGGATTGGGTGAGAGAAAAATTTTGGTCCGTAGATCAGTCAATGAACACCAAATGTTTGTGGAAATGTCCAAGGTGTGTGGGCATGTGGCTCTTTTCTCTTGGTGCCTCCATCCAGTATGGTCCAAGTACCAATCAAACCTTGCCACAGCAGCATAAAAAATTATTAGATTTTAAGGATTCAACTTTAAAAATCAATCAATTTGACTCTGTTACTTGAAATGTTTCCAAAACTTTTTTTTTTTTTTTTGCAGAAAAATGTTCTCAAAAGTTTCCGAATTACCTGCTAAAAAGAATATGATTGAAATAATGTGGCTTTTAGAATATTTCATCTAATAGATGGTGGAATAGATAATTAAGATGGTGTGGATTGGAATTTTCTTGGTCTTTACAGCCTGATGGATGGAAGCTTCAATGGCCTCGCAGTTGATGGAAAACTTTCAAGCATGTGTGAAGTCATTTTGTGTTGGTTGTTTGGTTTTCGTAACTTGGCATGGTGGTAAGGCATCCCCACTTTGGAGGTATGGGTGGAGGAGTCCGGCTTTGCCGGTGAGCAAGGCTTTGCTCATTAGGTGGTGAGCCACTAATGGATGTGTGACACCTAAATTTAAAATCAATCTAATGGCTAATAGTTTTTTGTCTTGTTTTGTGATGCTAAATGACAAACCCTTATGGACAATAATCTTATGCTTTGCACCTATTTAAGTCCAGTCTTTACTATTTCTTGTATTACTAAAATTAGCCTATATCTTTATAAGATTTATTTATGATCCTCTACTTGAGTCAATAAAACTTTTAATATCAAAATTACCTCATTGATTAATTAAGATTTCTTTTAAAGAAAATGCTCTTTTTGGGAAATCGTCTATTTTAATGGCAGGAAAGTTTAATAATAGTCTTTTTGCTATTTTTTGATTGAATGTTTGGATTGGTACAAAAATAAGAATATCTCTTATTTGGTCTAATTGTAACCAAGCTAAAGACAGGTTTGCTGGGAGCTGAAATCCCATGAACTCGTGATAATGTTTATGGATCATGCCACAAAAAAAATAAATCCTAATCCTTTAACATATATAGAAGAATCCGTACCTTTGAGATCTGTCTGGATTGATCTCAATGAAACGAACTGCAGAAGACTACTAGAGTTCTTCAAGCCTTCTACCGTATTCCTCCTATGCCAGAACGTGAAGAGAGAGTGGCTCTCTTTGTGCTCTCCTTGTTGGACGGCTGCCTTTAGGGTTTAGAGAAAATATTTCGTCTTAACCTAGAGGCTGCCCAACATGGCATATATATAGGCTACAGCAGGGACCTAAAGGCAAATAAGTTTTGGGCTCCCAATGTAAATATTAAAAACCTATTTACATTAATTATAATTCATTCCACTAAAGAATTATAACTGCACTCTCTACCTTATTCGAAAATAAATTTTGAGCTCTTTGTTATTAAATACTAATTAATATCCCCACGTTAAGATTACAGATACCCGTTGATTAAATTAAATTACCGGCAATATTATTTAATCAACATCTATTAATCTCCTTGAGACCTTCCACTTAACTTATTTGATATGTCGTATACAAAATCCACCTGCAGGGTTTGAAATAATCAAAACTTATAAGTATCCTCAAGGGGGTATCATCAATCCCTATACCAGGACGTGGATTCCGTCAATAATAAATATTCACCATACAATTAATGCAGTTATCCAACTCAACGAGATTATTGACCTATAAAGATCTCACTCTTTATGAATCAAAATAACTAACAATAAATGCATGTGTCCATTAATTATTTCGGGATTAAGAGTATAAGTATTCATAATAACCATGAGGTATTAATTATTTTATGCGTCGGTATAAAATAATTACCTCAATACGGTCCCGTTCAATACACACAAGTGTACTAGCACTAGAAGTTGGAACTAAACCATTCCCCGTAGTCAAGACGGACCTACTGAAATCATGTGCTACAATCTTACCGATGGTGTGTCCAACTCCATCTCAGATTGTGTACAATAAGCTTATATTGTACAAGAACTGATGATCTGATCTTCTGTGTGTAAGCCGAACTCTACACACCAGATCATCTACTATGTAGAATAAAAGACACACATGCATAACATTAGAAAATAATATAATGCAAACATAGCTCATACAGATTCTCATTTAAAATGCAATATTAGAATTCATTAATAAATAAATACTAAGATCTATTACATAAAAACATGGCTTTTAGTATATAGCCCTAACACAGAACACATCAATCAGTGCAGAAGGACACAGGACGAAACAAATCATTGATCAATCAACTTTATAGACACAACATGCAGCATCAATTCACATCCAAAAACCAATATTGTATAAATGATGACAGAGCTTTATAGATTGAAAATGAGAGTAGCAGAATGCATCTGAGTAGATTTACATGTGAGTATTTAAAAAAGCCTACCAAAAACTGGTATCGGTTCCATTGGTTGTTCCCATCTTTCATCTGCAGAAATGAAGACTCTTATATATAAGTAATAAGTCTATGCCTCAAACTTTTGATAATCATTAAGGATATAATAAGTCTATTTGTTGAGGTTTGCATTAATTAAGTATGGAAATTAATTACACCAATGCTATTTTTTACAGTAGATAGTTCATTAAGACAACAAATACAAATAGATTGTAAGAGGTGCAAGATCATTGCCCACCATCAGGCCTGAGTGCATGAGAGCCATTATCTTATTGTAGACCAGCAAGACTTTTTCAACTCTTAAGAGCTTCCAAATTATCAATGACCAAAAATATGGATAAAATCTAACCATATATGATGATCAATGACCACTAGAATGCAAAACACCTAACACAACAATCACTTCAGTTTTCCTACATGAAGCCATAAACTTATGACGTCTTAAGCAATACTATAGTATTTTGAATAGCTACATTAACCATTCTGGTGATTGGTTCTGTGTTTTTATTTTAAAAACATAGAATCGATCAGTCATGACAGAGAGAAGAAATTACAAGTACGTGCCGCCCTACAACTCGAATCTTTGGATAACATGATGGATCCTATCAAGTTACATTTTCTTATGAGGAAACAGAATTGCTCCCTCTTTGAAATAATAAATACGGAGTAACTATTTCCATACAAGCGAGGGAATCCTCCTTTTTAAGTATACTTACTAGTTGATAATTGAGACATTACAAAAGAGAGGACCATTACTCTTCATAATATGGTTTCTATTGAAATGTATAACCAGATAACAGAGTTTCACACCAATTTACTTGAATCAGTATATAAAATAACAATCATATGGCCATCTCTTTCATGTCCAAACAAGGTATCAAAATTTTAGAGTTTGCACTTTTATGTATCTATATAAAACAAAATCGTGTTGCAATAACACCATAAAAAACCTTATTAGATTGAATGAACACAGATGAGATGACTAAGAAAAGTGTAACATTATGTTAGAAGTATGCCCTAAAACCAATCCTAAAGGGTATATTAAGTTTCATATTATCATAATATATGGAAGGTATAACTTATTTAATATGTTCTAACATATATGATAAGGTCCATGAATAAATGATAAGAGAAATATGCATCTCAAGGTGTTGAGATAAAGAGACTGATATTTCTCATATACATCTATTCTAAAAGAGTTCCTACTCAAAGGTTTATTAAAATGGATATTTAATTAACCGTTTGAAGAGTAGCACAGATTTAAACTAACTCCTATGGAGGATAGGTAGTCTTTCCTATCAATATAGTGACACTTAAGTTAATTTGTGGGTGCATATTAGAGAATATGTACACTGAACATGATCTACAAAGAATGTTCCTATGGTAGTTCTGTCAA
>JAESVK010040958.1:0-15934 GCA_017140935.1 Hamamelis virginiana
ATATGGTTACACAGAACAGTAGCCAGTTCTTCTAAGCTCCATTTCTTAGTTACCATAAGCTTGAGAACAAGCTTAACCTCAACTGAATCTTCCTCAGCAGGAATACTCGAAGCACTTCCATCACCATTGACAGGAATATTCTCATGAAACTCCTTGAGGGACATTTTTGAACCAAGCTTCAAACCCAAATTCTTACCCATTAAACACAAGGACAGACAAGAACAATCACAAAGAAATACATAAAATAAAGAAAGAACAAATCAAACCAAGCTCACAAATAAGGAATAATCCTTAAACAAGAGAAAAAGGAGGGGAACAATCACCCAACCCCAGAGCTTCTCTCACTAGAAACCATTCTTGAGATTTCAAGTATGGATACTTCCCAAGAAAGCGTATGATTCTGTTAACTGGGAAGCTTTTTTTTTTTTTTTTTTTTTGGATAATTAAGAATATTATTACCAAAAAGAAGAGAAAGCACAAACGCCACCCAGGCAACAACCCAAAGATTAACATCCACTAGGCTAACCAGCTACCAAGCTACCAAAAGAAAAACCTCTTACACCCCAAGAGGAAAGGGAACAAAGAAATCATCTAAAAGGGGTGGAACCCTTCCTTCTAGCATTTTTAAGCTCATACAAACGCCACAGAGCACGCAGAGCATACAGAGCACGCTTCCCTCTTATGTGATGCTGATTTAGTTGGTAAGGTTGCATTTAATGCAGAGTTTCCTCCCCTTAAGACCTATTCTCCTACTTGTGCCAGTGATAGGGTTGGGCTGGTTTCTCCTATGTCCCGTCCTTGGAATAGCCTTGTTAGCATCCCTGCTAGCCAAGCTAAACTGCTCAAGTTGTCGAAGATGGATCCAGGGCTGCCGATGGATGATTCTTATGTTGTTCCTGAGTTAGTTCTTGCTGAAGGTAGGAAATTGTGGGAATTATCTATTCTCGGGTATGTGATTGACAAAAATTTGCCCTTCAATTTTGTTAGTGGCTGGGCTACTCGTGTGTGGGGTGAGGATGTCATTGAAGTTTTGAAATTTGATTCAGGGTTCTTTCTTTTTAAGGCCAAAAATTCAGAAGCTCTTGATCGAATTTTAAATGAAGGACCATACTTTATTGCTGGAAGTTATATGGTTCTTAAACATTGGCAACCGGGTATGGAGTTGAAGAAATCTTGCTTTTCTAGCATCCCTGTTTGGGTTAAATTTCTTAATGTTCCTCTAATTTTACAGTCTGCTAAGGGCATGGAATTTTTGGGTAGTATTATCGGGTGTCCTCTCTTCATGGACAAGCATACAGCTGCTGGAAGTAGAGCAAATTTTGCTCGAGTTTGTATTGAAATTGATGCTTGTAAAGTCATTCCTAAATTTTTGAAGGTTAGAGTCGAAAATGGAGAATATGTGGAGATTGGTATTGAGCTCCCATGGAAACCCTCTCGGTGTGAGAAGTGTAAAGTTTTTGGTCACTCTCTGCAAAAATGTCCGCTTTCGTCCCCAAAAGTAGTTAACTTTAAACAAGAATGGAGGAAGAAAGATCCTCAGGGTGTCCCTCAGGTGGTAACTACTAGCGCTGGTGCTAGTACTAGTATTGATGAATGGCAGGAGGTTCCAGTTTCAAAAAACAATGTCACTAGCAGTAAAGAGGCTCCTAGTGTTAAGGAAAATGTACCCTTGGTCAGCAAGGGTTCTGATATGAGTAATCGGTTCAGTGTTCTTGATGACAGTCTTACTGTTGATATTCCATCTAATAAAACCAAAATGTCAACGGTTTGTATGAGTAAGACTAGTATGGATGTACAGACTTCTACTAGCATAGGTTATGGGAAGAATTCCTTTGAGGTGCTATCCTCTGCTACTGATTCTGATCCCCTTCTGGGTCGTGATGCTTCCGATGATCCTTTTGTTGATCCTCCTGATTCTATTAGAAGGAAGGGTTCTGTCCTTCCTTAGTATCTGTATTTCCTCTCCCCTATCCTCTTGGGTTGTAAGAGGTTTATTTGTAGGTTAGGGTGGTTGGTTGGCCTTTTGGCCTTTTAGGCTTCGGCCTGTTGCCAGGATGGCTTTTGCGCTGTATTTCTTTTTTTGGTATATATATTTCTTAATTATCCAAAAAAAAAAAAAAATGCTTCTGTTCTTTTAGATAAAATTCATAATAAAGAAGATCTGGAGGAGTGTCTCATTGTTAAACAAGGGCTTCAAGTCTTGCTTGCTAGGAAAGGCCAGGCTTTGCTTGGTTGTGATGAATTTGACAAGCTTGATTCCCTTGTTGCTGCTGTTCATGGTGGTCTGGGTTCTGGTTCGTCCAATCCTAGTGCTGTTTCTGTTACTGAGGTGAATCTGGTGGATCATGGTATTGGTGGTAGTGGTATGGGTTCTTCTACTCATAGTGTTGTGTCTGGTAGTGTTTTGGATCCGGTGGATGTGGTTGGTGAAGGTAGTGAGGATAGTGATGAATGTTGTTCCTGCGGATCTGAGGAAGAATGTCCCTTGTGCGGGATTGAAGAGGACGGTTTGGGTTCCGTTATGGGTTCTGATCATGGTGAGTCCGTAGTTGCTGCTAATGTTCTTGTTTCAGAAGGGAACTCAGCTAGCTTTTCTTGTGTTGAGAATGAAGGGTGCAGCTTAGATGCAATGCAGATGATTTCTCCTCTGGTTGGTAGAAGTGCTGGTTCACCATCTGCACACGCTATATTATCCCCTTCAAATGCAGAAGAAGGTGCGGCTGGTTCACCATGCCGCTCAGTCCCTACCTACTTCCCGAGGTAAATTGGTTGCAGTTTCTCCTTGTGAGGTAACTGATCTTGGTGCCTTTGCGTCTAAGGGTGTAAGTGTTTCTGCTGATGCTTTAGAAGATGGAGGAAAGAGTATTACTGACGCGCACACGACATGCCACCCAGCTGGAGTCCCCTCTCTGCATGGGGTGCATGGCTCGGTGCTATCCCAAGTATCAGTTGGCGCTCAAACGGGTCTTGAACCACGTGCTGTCCACCCAAGTATCGTTGCTGTTACAAAGACTTTTCAGGATAGACTTGCTTTCAATGCATTAAATGCATTAAATGAGGAACAGTCTCATTCACGTGGGTGTCCTATTGAGGGTGACAAGTCTTTTAGTGAAGAGGATATTAACCCTTTGTCAATTTCGGTGGCTTCTCCGCGTGTAGCTGCTCCTCGAATTGTGCATGATATTTCTTCTGAGGTGGTAGGCCTTGCTGACGTGGATGCTATGGTGGGTGTTAAGCTTGCTAATGCTCATGGGGAATTAATATCTGAAAGGTCTAAACACTTAGATAATTCGAGTAATGCAGTGCATGTTATGAACTCTCTGAATAATATTGGTTCAAATGCTTTTCCTAATTCCTCAAGTGTTGCTGACCGAGTTTTACTCCAAAGGAAAAATCTTGTTGGAGGTGCTAGTAGGAGAGGTAGGGTCTCTGGTAAAAATGGGGAAGCTCGTAGTTTTGATTCTGAATTCCCTCCTTTAAATCCTTCTTCTCATGCCGTCAAGGATAATAATTTTTCCTCGGTTTGGAGTAAACCTAAGGCTAAATTACAGAAACTCTTGAAGAAGGATGTGGGAAATGCCTCGAATGGAATCTTTGTTATTCCTGAATCTATTATTAATGTGGGTGAGAAACTTTGGGAGTTTGCTTTTGTGGGGCACATTATTGACAAAAATCTCCCCTTTTCCTTGGTGAATGATTGGGCTCGGCGGTCTTGGGGTAATGTTGTGCTTGAAACTATCAAGCTCGAGCCGGGTTTCTTTCTTTTCAAAGTGGAAAATGAGTCGGCCTTGATTGATATTTTGAACAGCGAACCATCCTTTATTGCTGGAAGACTTATGGTGATCAAACGGTGGCATATTGGGATGACTTTGGAAAAAGAATATTTTTCTAAGATTCCTGTGTGGATCAATTTAAAAAATCTTCCAATAGTTCTTCGCTCTATTGAAGGTCTGGAATTTATTGGTAGCACCCTGGGTAATCCTCTTTATGTTGATTTGGTTAATCTTACCAGAATTTGTGTGGAAATTGATGCAGACAAGGAGTTACCTAAATCCTTGGTGTTTGATTTGGGGAAGGGCCTTACTTCGGAAATTTTCTTTGATATTCCTTGGAAACCTTCTAGGTGTGATAGATGCAAGGTTTTTGGGCACTCTTCCCTTAAATGCCCGTTAGGTCAATCTTCATTCCAGAAGAAAGTTTGGCAGGTTAAGAAGAATGCTCCTTCTGGTCCTAAGGTGATCCCTAAGGTTGTTACTTCTGTTGAGAGTAATTCCAAGGATAGAATGCCTTCTCCCCCAAAGGATGCCTCCTTTACTAGCACTGATACTAGAGAGTGGATAGAGATTTCTAAAGCTAGAGTGAATTCCAGTTCTTGTAAGACTGTTGAGCCTTCTGGCTTAGATCATGGGAAGAATTCGTTTGAGGTCCTTTCTTCTGACTATGACTCTTCTACATGTTTGGAGAATGACACTTTTGTAGATCATCCTAGATCTTCTAGAATGAGGTTACGTGAAAAGTTGCATGGTTTAAAGAATGCTAGGAAGACGTGGCCAATAGGGTAGGTGATGTTGGTTCTGCGGTGGGAAGGATTGGGTCAAATCCCATTTCTAAAGGAGATGATTTGGGTGCTCGGACCAAGGTGACATTTATTGCCCCTGTGTGTGTCAGCAGCTTGTCTCCTCTTTCAAACCCTAATGCGCATCTTCTTCCACAAGCTAGTTCCCTTGCCTTTGGCCAGCAGTTCCACGGTGTGCATGCAGCACCTTCTACCAGCTTCGTGAATGGCGCTAGAGATTCTGATTTGCAAACTTCTTCTTGCATGAATCATGATAAATCTGCTGATGATAAGCAAGGTGGCAAAATTAGAAGTGGGATTCCGCAGGGTAGCCCGAGTATTGATTTCCCTCCTCTTGAGTCTCGTTCTTCTGCTCGTGATAATTATGGAGCTTCTCAGCATTCTTCATTGTCTCGGCCTTGGAACAGTCTTACTAATAATCCGGCGAGTCAAGCAAATTTGCTTAAACTTTCAAAAATGGACTCTGGGCAAATTTTGGATGATTTCTATGTGGTGCCTGAGGTGGTTCTTGCTGAAGGTCAGAAGCTGTGGGATTTATCGGTTGTTGGGTATGTGCTCGATAAGAATCTCCCTTACTCTTTGGTAAGTAGTTGGGCTGCTCGAGTTTGGGGTGAGGATGTCACTGAAATCCTTAAGTTTGATTCTGGTTTTTTTCTCTTTAAGGCCAAAAACTTAGAAGCTCTTGAGAGGATTTTGACTAAGGGCCCATACTACATTGCAGGCAGATATATGGTCCTTAAACAATGGCAACCGGGTATGGAGTTGAAGAAATCTAGTTTTTCTAGAATTCCGGTTTGGGTTAAATTCCTTAATGTCCCTCTTATTTTACAGTCTCCTAAGGGTATGGAATTTATGGGTAGTATTCTTGGGTGCCCTCTCTTTATGGATGCGTATACGGCCAATGGTAGTAGAGCTAATTTTGCTCGTGTGTGTATTGAGATTGATGCAAGTAAAGACATACCTAAATTCTTGAAGCTGAAGGTTGGTAGTGATGAGCTTGTGGAGATTGGGATTGAGCTTCCGTGGAAGCCTCCGCGCTGTGAGAAGTGTAATGTTTTTGGACACCCCTCTCTAAAGTGTCCGCAGTCCACTCCTAAGGTGGCTAGTGTTGTGCAGGAATGGAGGAAAAAAGAGACCCAGAAAAGTGTTGAAACTAGAGATAGAGATGACACTTGGCAAGTGATCCCGTCTTCAAAGCATAAGGTGACTAGTTCTGAGGAAGCTTTGGATGCTTCCAAATTGTACACTTCTAAGAACAAGTATAGCATTCTTGATGGTGCTGATGAAGATCTCTCTGATTGTGTTCCTATGACTAGAGAGTCCCTTAGAAAGAAGCTTAAAGAGAAGGTTCATACTCTAAAAAATGCTAGGGGAAAGTCTTGATGTTTTTCCTTGGTCTTTTTGTGTTTTGTTTGGCTCTTTGTTGTAGCTCCCTGCCTTTTGGCTTGGGCTTGTTGTAGCTTTTCCTTTGGTTGAGCTCTTGGTTTGTTCCTCATTGTAATATCTTGTTTTTTGGTAATATATTCTTAATTATCCAAAAAAAAAAAAAAAAAAAAAAAAATGCTAGGAAGAAGGGTGATGTTCCCTTTTAGTATCTTTTGTTTTTCCCTAGCCTCTTGGGTTGTAAGAGGATCCTTGTATTGGCTTGGGTGGCTTGTTGGCCTTCTTGCCTGTTGAGCTTTTGCTTGTTG
The DNA here is from genome assembly GCA_017140935.1 of Hamamelis virginiana. NCBI lineage: Eukaryota > Viridiplantae > Streptophyta > Magnoliopsida > Saxifragales > Hamamelidaceae > Hamamelis > Hamamelis virginiana. The sequence goes on from JAESVK010040958.1 coordinate 6,268, forward strand.
CCTGGTTGGCTTTTGCGCTGTATTTCCTTTTTTGGTTAATATATTTCTTGCTTATCCAAAAATAAATAAATAAATAAATAAATGCAAATAGGAAGGGTTGAACTTCCATAGTATTTTTTTTTTGGATAAATAAGAAATATATATAACCAAAAAAGAGATACAGCGCAAGAGCCATCCAGGCGACAAGCCAAAGCTTAAAAGCCAAAAGGCCTACCAAACACCCTAACCAACAAACGAGGCCTCAAACAACCCAAGAGGCTAGGTGAAAGAAAAATAAAACTAAAGACGTTCAACACCCTTTCTTCTAGCATTTTTAAAGTCTTTCAACTTTTCCTGTAATCTCATTCTAGAAGAGGCAGGAGGATCAACAGCAATATCACTTCCCACCAAGGGATCACTATCAATGGCAGAGGAAAGCACCTCAAACGAATTCTTCCCATTCATTGAGCAAGCATAAGGCTCAACAGCCTTACTAACAGAAACAGAATTCTCTCTAGCTTTATTAGTTGAAACCTCAATCCACCCATCAGACTCGCTGCTTTTACCTAAGCCAGTAATCGGGTAACCAACCTTTGGAGAAAGAACCCTGGCCTTCGGATGACGGATATCACTGACAACCTCCTTAGGGCAAGCCTTAGGAGTAGACGGAATACTATTTTTAACCTTCCACACTTGCTTCGAAGAAACTGGCCTGGCCTCGGGGCACTTCAAAGAAGAGTGCCCAAAAATCTTACAGTTGTCACACCTAGAAGGCCTCCAAGGAATCTCAAACATAATTTCCGAAGTCATTCCCATCCCTAAATCAAGCACCAAAGAATTTGGGATATCCTTATCAGCTTCGATTTCCACACAGATTCTCGCAAAATTATCCAAATCAACATATAGGGGATTACCCAGGATGCTTCCAATAAATTCCAAACCTTCAATAGATCGCAAAACTATAGGCAGATTTTTTATATTAATCCACATAGGAATTTTAGAAAAAGAATCCTTTTCTAAAACCATCCCATATTGCCATCGCTTAATCACCATAAGCCTTCCTGCAATGTAAGAAGGTTCGCCATTCAAAATCTTATCCAGGGCTAATTCATTACTTGCTTTGAAAAGGAAGAAACCCGGCTCAAGCTTGATAGTCTTATGCACATCATCACCCCAAGTGCGATATGCCCAATCATTCACCAAGGAGAAAGGCAGATTTTTATCGAAAATGTATCCCACAAAAGCAAATTCCCATAATTTCTTACCCACATCAATTATAGCTTCAGGAATTGCAAACATGCCATTAAAAGCATTACCCACATCCTTCTTCAACAATTTCTTCAAGTTAGCTTTTGGTTTACTCCAAACGGAGGGATAGGATTTTCCTTCCAAACCAGGATTAGATGGCTTTAAAGGAGGAAAATCAGACCCCAAAAGATGATTTCCCCTCCTTCGGGACGCATGACCAGAAAAACTAGCATCTCTACGAGCATTGCCACCATTAAAACCTCCATTAAATTTACGGTTATTAAGGCCAGCTTTAATTCCATCTTTAAATCCAACCTTTAAACCATGATTTAAACCAAGATTTAAACCATGATTTACTCCCTTAACAGCAACATCACCAGAACCTTGAGGGGAAGCAGGCACGGCTTCAGATGTTGCATGAGAGCTTGCATGCAAGGACCCATCAAGACCTCGGGCATCACCCACTTGGATGGCTCCCTTCAACAATTGAGAGACGGCCCCACTGAAAACCCCAAGCTTCACAAGAGAAGTGTGCCCACTATCACGGTCAGCGGACCCTTCCAGCGGGGCAGCACCCAAGGAGACATCACCGGCCCCACTTATGACCTCCTCACATAAGTCTTCTCTTGATTTGTCAAGGCCACCTACATCAACAGTACCACTACTAGAAGTAGACTTTAAGGGAGCATTAAATGTTCTTTCTTCACCTAAATGCAAGGTCACCTCACTCACTCCATCACCGTGTTTCAAAGAGCCTTCCACATCACCAGCTTGATTTTCAAAAATAGTACTACCGCCACTGCCAACTAAACCATCAGTGTGCAAAAGGTTACCTTTGTCAACAAACACACTCACATCACCAATCGTAGCCCCCTTGTGCAAGACAAAAAGTGGAGAACCGGCCCCACATTCATTAAATGCCTGTTTTCCCATTACTTCACCAGCATCTTCACACATAGGCACCTCATTAAAACCAAGCTCACCCAAAGAAGCAACCTTGGCCTTTTCACGCAAATGATGATGTAAACCTGCTCCATCAGCTCCAAGATTTTTGCTTGCAATTAATGCCTCCATTAACTTGATACCCGCGCCATCACTAACATCTCCACATACTAACTTCCATAGTATTTGTATTTGGTTTTTACTTCCCCTAGCCTCTTGGGTTGTAAGAGGTTTCTTTTATAGGTTAGGGAGGTTGGTTGGCCTATTGGGCTTTTAAGCTTTGGCTTGTCGCCAGGATGGCATTTGCGCTGTAATTCTTTTTTTGGTATATATATTTCTTAATTATCCAAAAAAAAAAAAAAAAGTGGTTGAAGCCAAAGTGAAATTGCTTGACTCTCAGTCCTCCCTTCTGCTTAATCCTAATGACAGGAGTCTTGTTGATGTTGAGAAGGATTGCCTCAGAGTTTACAATAGCTTAGCCCGTGCTGAGGAAGGATTTTTAAAGCAGAAATCTCGGGTTCAATGGTTGAAGTTGGGGGATCATGTGCTTGATGATAATATTGATGAGGAACCTCTATTGGACCATTCGGACATGGTGGATTGCAATTATGATGATTTTTCTCTGCCTAGGAAGTACCTCAAGAAGAAACTCAAAGATAAAATTCACTCTATGAAGAATGCAAGAGGGAGGGATGTCCCTTAGTTTGTTGATCTTTTTGTTTATTTTCTCCTAGCCTCTTGGGTTGTAAGAGGTTTCTGTTTGGCTAGGGGTTTAGTGTTGTGTAGCCTCCTGTTGTGGCTCGTGCTTTGCGTTTCCTTGTATTATCTTGTTTTTTGGTAATATATTTCTTAATTATCCAAAAAAAAAAAAGAAGTTGGGGGATCAGAATACAAAGTTTTTCTTCAAATCTGTAAAGGCAAGAAATGCTATCAATTCGATTAAGTGCATTACCCATTCTGATGGTTCTAAGATAGAGGATCCTGTTGCTATAAAGAATGAAGCTGTTGCGTACTTCCAGTCCATCTTGGGAAGTGATCCTGGTTCTCCTAATGACTATGGTATCTTGAATAATTTGGAGGGATTTGGATGGTCTCCTAATCATCTTGATATCCTTAATAGAGGTATTACTGCTGCAGAGATTAAGTCTACTATGTTTTCTATTAAGAATGATAAGGCCCTTGGTCCCGATGGTTTTTCATCCTTATTTTTCAAGAAAGAGTGGGATATTGTGGGTGCAGATGTTATTGAAGCTATTACTTCCTTCTTCAGTTCTGGGTGTATGCTGAGGGAGGTTAACTGCACTATTATTGTCCTTGTGCCTAAGGTCCCTAATCCTTCCTCTTTTAATGAGTTTAGGCTTATATCCTGTTGCAATGTTATTTATAAGTGCATATCTAAAATTATTGCAAACAGGATTAAGCTATGCCTGCCTGACATTATTAGCCCTTTTCAATCTGCTTTTGTTCACGGACGGCTTATTTCTGATAATATTCTATTGACACAAGAGCTTATGCATAATTACCATAGAGATGTGGGTCCTCCAAGATGTGCTTTGAAAATTGACATTAAAAAAGCTTATGACTCGGTTAATTGGGATGCTTTGATTTCCATTTTGAGGCATATGGGTACTCCTGTTCATTTGTTGAATTGTATTGAAGCCTGTTTTTCTACTCCCAAGTTTTCTATTGCTGTTAATGGAGAGTTGGCCGGGTTTTTTGAGGGGAAGAAGGGATTAAGGCAAGGGGATCCTATGTCTCCTTTTCTTTTTGTGATTATTATGGAAGTCCTGTCTAGAACTCTTTCTCATGCCACAAGAAGGGAAGGTTTTGATTACCATTTTCGATGTGAGGAAATTTCTCTTTCCCATATATGCTTTGCTGATGATCTGTTCCTGTTTGCTAAAGCCACGTCAGGAAGTATTCAGATTCTTATGAATGCGCTAAAGGAGTTTGAGATATTTTCAGGTCTTCAGATTAATCCTGGTAAGAGTGCTCTGTTTATTTCGGGTGCTAGTGATTCTGTAAAAGATGAAATTGTTCGTATCTCAGGGATAAATGTGGGGAGCCTGCCTATGAGGTATCTTGGGGTTCCTCTCATCTCTACAAAGCTTTCTAGTGTGGACTGTCAGCCTTTATTGGAGAAACTGATTAGTCGTATTCAGTCTTGGACTAGCAAGTCTCTTTCCTTTGCTGGAAGACTCCAGCTGTTATCTTCTGTTCTTTTTAGCATTCAGGTATACTGGTGTAGCATGTTCATTATTCCAATTGACACTGTCTGCAAGATTGAGCAAATTTTCAGTGCTTTTCTCTGGTATGGGTCTTCTGGTAAGGCTCATAAAGCCAAAGTTAGCTGGAGTTTAGTTTGTAATCCTAAGGAGGAAGGAGGTTTAGGCCTTCGTAGGGTCAAGGATTGGAACATCGCTGCTATTTTGAAGCATATTTGGAGTTTGTTTTCCAGATCTGGCTCCATTTGGGTTGCTTGGGTGCAGATTTATCTTCTCAGGGGTAGGAGTTTTTGGTCCATTAACATTCCCTCTAACTGTTCTTGGAGTTGGAGGAAAATTCTTCAGTTAAGAAATGTGGCTAGACCCCTTATCAGACACAAAATTGGTAATGGTGCTTCAACTTATCTATGGCATGATAATTGGCATCCTGTTGGCCCCTTGATTCAGCAGTTTAGATCCCGGGTGGTGTATGATGCAGCTATTCCTTTGCAGGCTAAAGTTTCTAGTATTTTATCTGATGATGGTTGGAATTGGCCTATTACTAATACTTCTGATCTTATGGCCATCCGTAATAGCTGTTGTGAGTGCCCCCCTCTGCAGAGTTGGAGGGAGGACACAGTGGTTTGGTCTCTTACTGCCAATGGAAAGTTCTCTATTACCTCTGCATGGAATCATATTCGTAATACTGCACAAGAAGTGAGTTGGCACTATGTGGTATGGTTTTCGAAATCTATCAGAAGACACTCTTTTATTGCTTGGCTGGCTATTCTTAACAGGTTGACTACCCAAGATAAGCTTATGAGATGGGGTGTTATCTCTTCCATGTCCTGTGTGTTTTGCAGAGCTAATGGCGAAGATAGGAATCATCTTTTCTTTGGGTGCAGTTTTACTGCAATAATTTGGGGAAAGGTGCTCAGATTGTGCGGTCACAATAGACTTCCTCGGTCTTGGGAGAATGAATTCATCTGGATTACCTCTTGTAAAGGAAAGAATTTCTGCTCCACCATCAGAAGGATAGCTTGGGCTGCTACTATCTACAATATCTGGAAGCAACGGAATCTTAGAATGCATGAAAACCTATACATCACTTCTGCTGAGATTTTTTCGATAATTTGTAATGATGTGAGAAATAGAGTGTCTACTTTTCATGATATTGCTGATAATCCCTGTAATAGATCTATGTGTGACAGATGGGCTGTTGATTGTAATATCTTAAAACATTAGGGTTGGGTTCTTTTTTCTCTTTGCTGGATGCTTGTGCCCGGGCTGTGGGCATATGTGGCTGTCTTTTGCTGGTTTTGCTTGTGCCCGGGCTGTGGGCTGTTGGTTGCTGGTCTTGTCTTGGTTTGGTCCTTTGCGTTTTGCGTGTTTTTTAGGCAGGTTTCTTGTGTTTTTGCCTCTTTTTTAGGGGAGGTTCTGTCCGTTTTTCCGTAGGTTTTTGGGGCCTCGGTTTTGCTTGTTCTTTTGGGCTTGGCCCTTTTTGGATTAATAAATTCTTAATTATCCAAAAAAAAAAAAAATGCAATCTAATTATTCTATGCGAACCTAGGCATGTTTCTATGTTGATTTTGGCCTAAAAAGTGAGTTTTAATATACTTTTAAGTTACTTTAAATCCATGGACAGATTTATAAGTAATCAAAAAGTGGGTTTAAAACCCATAAAATAAAAGAATAAAAGAAGTGAAAATGGCCTAATATGCAACCTAATATGATATATCAAAATAATCATACTTGAAAACAATCAATTTCATCACAAGGGAAGGGACTTACCTTTGCATGCTCCCTCGAACACAAGTCTTATCATTCCAAACAAGACATAATTAAAATACAAACCTAATATTAACAATATAAAACTATTTAAAAAAAGAAATAGATTAATATATTTTCCTAACCCTAATAAAATGACATGCATGAAAGTAATATATTATCATATAAAATAAATCCTAATACTAATATGGTATGATTATGGAAGGATGGAAGAAAAGAAAAAAAAAAGAGATATGCATATTAATTCCTATTATGCATATTAATTATCAAAAAAAAAAAATTCCTATTATGCATATTAAACTAAATCCTATTATGTATTAAATCCTATATTAACAATGAACTATATTATATGCATACTAAGGAAATAAAGTCCTAACCTAGCATGATTAAAGAGGAAGAAGAAGAAAAAGAAGAAGAAGAAGAACAAAAAAGAAAACTTTAAACTACTAACCTCTACTTCAAGCCTTCTCCTCAAGCTTCAAACTTTCTCCTCAAGCTCCAAGGACTCCAAGAACCTCAAGGACTCTAAATCTTAAGCTAGAGTGCTATGGGGGAAGCTTGTGCAATTGCTCAAGCCTCTACTCTCCAAGCTAGCTCTCTAAAGCTTATACTGTCTTGAAACTGATTTCAGGGCCCTCTATTTATAGGTACATAAAACTATAGCAAGCTTTTCACTTAGGCGATGTGGAACAGTGGATTTCATTATTCTACACTCCCCCTTACGTGCAGGCTCGGTTGGGCCTGTTTTAAGTCTAAATTTGACGATTCAAGCATCGAAACGATCGTGATTCGATTCTCCATGTTTTAAGAAGTGTTTGAAGTGAAAATGCATTGACCAAGGTCAAAGGTTTAGGAAAAAATCGACCAATTAGCTGTTTAGAGCCTGCCGGGCCCAAATTAGGGTTTTGAAATTTGCTAACCGATTGCTTTCGAAATCATTTATTCTTCTTGAAACAAGTTTTAAAATATTTTAAGAAAGTGTTTTGAAGCCTTTGAAGGCTTTGTTTTGATAAAAATATCGAATCCCGGTCGCTTCCGGTTGAAACCCTAATCTGGGCTTTGAAAGGGTCTTTCGAGCCTTGAGAGTCAAATGTGAGCTAGAAGGCTCAACAGACCTTGCCACTGATCAGGATTATTGCTTATACCGAAGACAACCATACTGGAATCGACCTTTGGAGATAATGGAACCCTGTCCTTAGGATCATTCACATCATTGACAACAACTGTCTTTGGAGCAGGAGGATTGCTATTCTTAACCTTCCACATCTGTTTTGTATTACTTGGTAAGGCTATGGGACATTTAAGAGAAGAGTGCCCAAAAACCTTACAATTACCACACCTAGATGGCTTCCACGGAGTCTCAAACACAATTTTCGAGGTCACTCCCATCCCCAAATCAAACACCATATAATTAGGGATATCCTTATCCGCATCAATTTCCACACAAATTCTCACAAGATTATCCAAATCAACATAAAAGGGAGTTTTTTTTCTTTTTTTTCTTTTTTTTTTTTTTTGGATAATTAAGAATTTATTGATCCAAATAAGGGCAGAACCCAAAAGAACAAAGAAAAAAACCGATGCCACAAAAACCTACGGAAAAGCGGACAGAACCTCCCCTAAAAAAGGGACAAAAGCTAGAAAAACCTGCCTAAAAGACAACCAGAAAAACCAAAGGACCACACCAAAACAAAACAACAACAACCAGCCCACAGCCCGGGCACCAGCCAAAACCAACAAAACACAAGCACATACGCCCACAGCCCAGGCACAAGCAACCAATGAAACAACCCTAATGCTTTAAGATATTACAAGGAAAAGCCCACCTGTCACACATAGACCTATTACTAGGATTATCAACAATACCATGAAAACTAGACACTCTGTTCCTCACATCACTACAAATTAAAGAGAAAATATTATCAGAGTTGATGAACGAATTTTCGTGTATTCTAGAGTTCCGTTGCCTCCAGATATTGTAGATAGTAGCTGCCCAGGCGATCCTCCTGATAGTATGGCAAAAATTCTTCCCTCGACAAGAAGTCACCCAAATGAACTCATTCTCCCACGACTGAGGAATTCTATTGTGACCACACAGCTTGAGAACCTTTCCCCAAATCAGGGCAGTGAAATTGCAACCAAAAAATAGATGATTCCGGTCTTCATAATCAGCCCTGCAGAACACACAGGACATAGAATCAATAATACCCCATCTAAGGAGCTTATCCTGGGTAGCTAGCCTGTTTAGAATAGTCAGCCATGCTATAAACGAGTGTCTTTTGATTGCATTCGAGAACCACACAACATTATGCCAGCTCACAACTGGAGCATTAATTCGAATATGATTCCAAGCAGAGCTAGTAGAAAAAGTCCCTGTGGGAGTAAGCACCCACTCCACTGTGTCTTCCCTCCTATTCCTGAGAGGGGGACATGCAAAACAACTATCACGGATGGTAATAAGATCAGCAGTATTAGTAATAGGCCAGTTCCAACCATCATCAGATAAAATACAAGATACTTTAGCTTGCAAAGGGATAGCTGCATCATAAGCCACACGAGAACTAAAGTGCTGTAACGAAGGGCCAACTGGATGCTAATTGTCATGCCACAAGAAAGTAGATACTCCATTACCAATTCTGTGCTTGATAAGGGGTCGAGCCACATCCCTTAACTGAAGAATCTTCCTCCAACTCCAAGAGCAGTTAGAATGAAGGTTAATGGACCAAAAACTTCTTCCCCTAAGAAGATACTCCTCCACCCAAGCAACCCAAATCGATCCAGATCTAGCGAATAAACTCCAGATATGTTTCAGAATTGCAGCAACATTCCAATCCTTGACCCTACGAAGGCCCAACCCTCCTTCTTCTTTAGGATTACAAACCAAATTCCAACTAACTTTGGCCTTATGAGCCTTACCATAAGACCCAGACCAGAGAAATGCATTGAACATCTGTTCTATCCTGCAAACAGTGTCCATAGGAATGATGAACATGCTACACCAGTACACCTGGATACTAAAAAGGACTGAAGATAAAAGCTGGAGTCTTCCAGCAAAAGAGAGAGACTTGCTAGTCCAAGATTGAATACGGCTAATCAATTTCTCCAGCAAAGGCTGACAGTCCAGACTAGAAAGCTTTGTAGAAATCAGGGAGACACCCAGATACCGCATAGGCAGACTTCCCACATTGATCCCAGTGATACGAATGATTTCAGCTTTCACAGAATCACTAGCGCCCGAAATAAACAAAGAACTCTTACTAGGATTAAGTTAGTGATGGCGCGGGTATCAAGTTATTGGAGGAATTAATTGCAAGCAAAAAGGTGCTTTCTAGTGGCGCTGATGGAGAAGAGTTTGGGGAGAATTTGTCTACCATTATTAAATCATTAAATGCTAGTGCATTTAATGCTTTAAATGTCAATCTCATGTCTTCTTCACGTGTAGAAAACGCAAGTGGGGCCGATATTCAAAAGCTTAAATTGCTTGATATGTTGTCTACTGATGGTGT
>JAESVK010040996.1:0-10808 GCA_017140935.1 Hamamelis virginiana
GAATTTATGTAATTACTTACAAGATTATACAAATGAGATTGAGCTTGGAATAGCTCACTTGCTCCTTTGCTATGATTGAGATCCATCAATTATATATGCAGTTTTCTTAGTTCCCACTCAAATCAGCCCAGCAGCATCAATCAGCTTTTATAGCCAAGTGGTTAGGTTTACTATTCATCAATTATATATGAATAGTAACAATAGGGTTTATAAAAGAATTGAAATGACTTTGCTTGGAATTGCTTTTTTGCATTGCTTCAATATCTTCACGCAATCTTCATTGCTCCAATTATGCAAAATATAAAATCCATGTTTGAGAAGTACGTTAATATATAATAATTAATGAGCATGATGAATGATCACATTTATATATATATATATATATATATATAATCTGTCTTTAAGAACAGGGGCGGATTTAGGGTGGGGGCGGTGGGGGCACCTTCCCCCACCCAAAATTTAAAACATTTATATATAAAATCCATCTTTGAGAACAGGGGCGGATTTGGGGTGGGGGCGGTGGGAGCGGTGGGGGCACCTTCCCCCACCCAAAATTTAAAACATTTTTAGATTAATTTAAAAGTTTTAGAAATTTCAAATATTTTTAAAATTGTCCCCACTATGTTATTTATGAAAAACCTTTAAAACTTTAGTTTTAGTTTTAAAGTTTTGATATTCTTATAAAAAGTAGAGAAATTTAAATTTAATAGATATTTAGGTCACACGTGATGGGGGCTTTGAGTCTCTTTCCTCTAACTATCTCTTTTAGGGTAAATATATATTTTGACACTTGTAATTATAGATTTTATAAGATTAAATTTGATATTATTAATGAGTTTTTAAGTGCCCCTACACAGCAAATGACATGTTGGTCTAAGAGCATCTTTAATGTATACAATTTGAGCTGCCATTGTTAAAATTTGGCATTGACACCCAAATAAATTGCTCTAAAGGTGTATCATTTGAGGTACCAAATTTTGGTAATAGCCAATAGGCATATAGGGTTGCCAAATTTGGTATCTCAAATGACAATTGTAATTTGTACCATATCATACTTTCGATTCAAAAAATGGAAAATACCAAAATATATCATTATTAATACGTTAGAACACATATGTGACAAAATTTGACATTGATCCATTTGGTACCATTTAAGGTGCTAAAATTTTGCATTGGCGTATCAAATGATATGAATGCATTAAAAATATTCTAATGGCATGTATTGTCCCTTTTAGGGGAGAGATACTTCATATTTGAACATATGAAAAATGTATCGATATTCATTTGTTAAGGTAGGGATAGGTTGTTATCGTTTGGGAAAAAAAAAAAAAAAAGGGTCCTGATCTAGTATGCATTTGCTGACTTTTGTGAAAGTCAACATGAAGCTCATAGGAAATTGTGGGATGTATATTTTGAAAAATCGATCGTTGGATTAGATATCATTGTTATGGATGCCACGTCAGCAAAAAATTATAGTAATCCGATGTATGCATCTCAAATTACAGAATGTGAAAAATTTTGACCGCTGAAAACTGCCACAATTTTTCTTAGTGATATACCTGAGAAACTGACCGTTAAATCACTGTGATTTTTAGCATTCCTAACATACTTATGCGTAGTATTTAATGCAACGTTCAGTTTTTCAAAATACGCATTCCATAATCATGTATGAACTTCATGCTGACTTTTACTTTTGCGAAAGTCAGCATGGACTGATAGGATCATTTTTTATATAATAAGTACGTTAATTGATGATTATAGTATACAAATCTTAGCTTATAATTAACTCAAGTTTAAATAGAGATTTAAATAACCTAAAAATGAAATATACAGTCCCGATCTAGTTGGGTTGGTACCGTTGGATCACTCCGATTTTTTTCATACATGACAACCATAAGATAAGTATCTAATCTAACGGTCGGTTTTTTAAAATTTTCGACCTACAATGGTATTTGAAAACGAAGTGTAAACATAGGTGTCAAAATAGGGTGTAAGGGAACCCGTCCCATATATATATATATATATATATAATCACTAGTGCTAAATGAACGATTACTATGCTTTTTATTTTTAAATTAACTATATATTTTTGTGTATTTTACAAATAATTAAATGAGCACAGGCATTAGTACAACATGCTTCCACATCATATGGCTTAAAAATATGGCCCGTCTTAGTATTAATAGTTTATTTAATATTTTTTAATAAGAATTTAGCATATGGGAGAACACCTCATAAGTAGGAAATATTAAAATTCAAAAATGAAAAAGAAAATAGAAAATTTAAAACTAAAATATGTTCAGCAATTTGTTCTTGAAAATAAGAACAAAAAAATAAGAGACAATAAGATTGAAAAAATACTGGATTTTTTTCAATGCTAAATTTTAGGATATATATATATATATATTTCTATTTTCTACCTTTTAAAATTTGAAAACAGAAAAATTATTTTTAGAATTTACAAACGGCCAAACATGACCATAAAAAATTGCCTTATAAAACCCACTTTTGTGATGTTTGGGGCAACAATATTTACAAATTCTGGGATGCGCACTGAAGAGGGTGAAACCCGGCTGATGTTTTATCAAGCTACAAGTGTCTAACAATTGATCGGGTTGTGAAACATGATACTTTGACAAATCGAGTGACTTGGCATTAGATCGGCGACCATGGTACCCGAATACATCACTTCATGTATTCGGGGGTCGAACCACCAGGTCGGGATCCGAGAACCTGATCTGTATTGGAGTGTTTCAATTCGATTTGGATAACCTGACATGGACATGATTGATGAGACATCTTAGTACATTTTTATGTTGATTACAAAAGTACGCCTGACACCAAATCTAGGCGCACGTAAAGTACGAAATGATTACTTAAGTAAGGTCATTCTTAAATGGCCGCATGAATTATTCACGAAAATATTTAATGTGATTAGAAGTGAAGGGAGCAGATTAGGTGACTAAACCCTTGAGGTGACCACCATCATACAAACATCAGATAACTCAAACGACTACATAAGGGGACGACTCAAAAAGATTAAGGTATGCTTTCACATCCCCAATCTATCTTGAATATTTTTGTCAACTCTGATGACTAACTTGGCCGTCAGAGTTCAATAGGTTGGCACCACACCGGTGACCGTGATCTGAGCAAACATCCGACCATATCGTCCCTACCTCAAGTTCGAGCCATTTCTTATTAACCATTTTTCGACATCATCAGTTTGGCGCCCACCGTGGGGCTCGAAAAATCTTGATTTTGGTGCTCCTTCATTAAAGATATTGTCACTCTCAGATCAAAATGGTAGTCACGCGTTCAGGGATCAACAATAAGGTTGAACTCATCACTGCCGGCGCACATAGCGCTCCTCCACCACCTCCCATCGGACAAGCTCCTCTCGTAGCTCCTCCCCCACCGATAGTAGGATCCACTCCTCCGGTTGATCATCCCTCACTTGTAGAACAAGTTCAACCTGCAGTTTTTCCTGGGAATATCCCTCCTCACCATGAGATCGAATCTTCATCATGTCAATGACCCCATCCAGCGCCAGATATTCTACATGCAGAAGCACATGGAGAAGATGACTTCAATCATTCAAAACTTGTCTCGCCAGCAGGAGCTCTTCATGTCAAATGGAGTTCAAAACCATTCTCCGGTGAACATCCCACCTCATGCTCAAAATATTCCGAGTGAAAATTTTGAAAATTATGTTTTGAAAGACTCTTCTAACGAGTCAAATGTGAATCCTGGTGAAGGCGATGTGCCTCAAGATTCAAATATTAATTCCGCTATTTTGAAGGTGAGAGTTGTGTTGGAAGAACAAGAGTGGGTGCCGCATAGGTTTGAGGAATTAACGCCTCCCTCTTTTCAAGAAGAGCTTTTATCCCTAACATCCAAACCACCTAAGCTTCACTTGAGTCCAATGCCTTTTATTTTAAAATTCGACACCTCAGGCGAAAATGAAACTTTTCAAGGATGTACAAAGGGTATAAATATAGATAAGGTGGAGGAAGTTGCTCCAAACTTCTTGAATGAGTTCTCTACAGTTAGGAACTCAATTAAGAAGTGTTTGGAAAAGAGGGAGTATATAAGAACAATTTTTGATCCTGGTGGATATGATCTTTTACTGTTAGCTTCTACTTAGTAGTTTTTGTTTCATAATTTAGTTCTTTTTATTTATTTTTCTAATTATTTTCACTTTTATATTATTGTGAGCATTTTAACCATTTTCATAAGTTATAGAGAAGATTAATGCAAAACATACAGGTGCTTGTGTTCCTTCTATTTCTCATTTTGTGTTTTTAATGTTTATTATTGCATGCATCGAGGACAATGCACATTTCAAGTTGGGGGGAGAGGTTTACACTTGTTGTTGGTTTACACTTATTATTCACACTTGTAAAGGGTAGTTTTGTTCACATTTAGGTAGTTTTTGTTATTTATTTTATTTTATTTTTTATTTTTTTAGTCATTCCTCTACTCACTTTATGTTTTTGAACTTATTTCAATGTGTGTATGCCTATGTAAATCTGTAGATCTCTTATTTATACATCGTTTTGAGCATAAGGAACAACAATAAACAAAAGGCTCATTTTAGCCAAGGAAGCTATCAAGCTAAGATAGCGAAGTAGATTAATCCAACTGAAAATTAGCATAGAATTAATTATCCTTTATACTCATAAAATAATGTGCTGTTTTCTATCATTTTGCATGGTCCATATTATTATTGTTATGTTTAACACTTGTGCTAGCTTGATCAGTTATTCATTTAACGCTTTTTTGGAAGCCATGTAGATCGATCTACAACTAGTTCTTTGAAATTAATGTATCCTGCTGAGATGATATGGACCGTTAATAAAAGCTATCATCATTCATTATAACAGCACATGTTTGCTTCTTAATTTACGATTCTTTACATTGAATAATATCATATAACAATGGAAAATGTTAAAATATATGTTGTATCACATCTGTAACTAAGTGTGGTGCTTGCATATATGTGTTGTAGCTTCTTGGGAGGAGTAGTGGATTTCAAGTCGCATCAACTCATCGGCCATGTACCAAAGGGCTTTGGTTGTGGAGTGCACCCTTAAAGCTAGAGAACTGCGATTGATGGAACTGAATATAATCTTCTACTGTTAGATAGCGAATTAGGAATTGATGCTTATATTCAAACGGTTAGCTTTCATTCCCTTGCACAAGAAGTCAATGGTGATATTTTTTGTTCTTTATATATTTGATTGATTCGAGAAGTTATAGACTTCTTGTGTTGGATCTGCTTCTAGTGGTGTCAAAAAGGCGGATGGACCGGCCCGGCCCGGCCCAGCCTGTTAAGGAAATGATCTAGCAGGTTATCAGATTGGATCGGGCTTGGCCCGTTAAGCTTTCGAATATGATCGGACCAGTCCAATAATGTAACACCCCAACCTAACAATCGTACTGACCCTTCCGGATAGGTCAACACGTGTCAAGATAGAGGTACAACTTGACCTGCTCATTCATATATCCTTATAAGAGACAAGAAATATAGACATAATTAACAATATGAAATGTTATGCTCATACAAATGTCCCAAACGTCTTATACAATAATAATAAATCAAATAATAATAACGCCAACATCCCTGGCAAGTAGGCTATGCCACGAACAGTGGCAAATCCCAAAATCAAGAAAATATAAAAATTACACATCTCAATAATATGCAGGTCCAATGCAGAATCTACTATGCAGTCATCTAACAACCCTCGAACAGAGACTTGTCTCAAATCAAGTATGCAATCCCCAAGCCAACCTGTAATCTGCTGCGTAAAAGCAGGGGTGAGCTTCCACTTGCTCAGTAGGAATAAGATAACCTCTACAAATAACAATAATACAGTGATACATGGAATTAAAATAAACTTAGTTTCTATCACGTTTATAAAACAGTAGATAACGCAGTTGTAAACTTGTGTGGTCTTTCAGCGAAAAGCTTAAGTCAAGTAGTTCTATATTCAGTTCATAAATCAACATGAGAAAAATAATGAGAGTTAAGCTCAGTTATAAACACAATATAATGCCCATTATTTCGAAGACCAGGCTCATAGGATGTATATCATGACGTTGTTCTCAGGCAAGTAAGTCCCCCAGCACAACGACAGCCAAAACCACGTTGTTCTCAGGCTAATAAGTCCCCCGGTACAACGACAGCCAAAAACCTCTCTAGAGAAACCGATCAGTAGCCTAAAATATATGGCCAACTGTCGAAAAAGAAAATATAATATTCCTGTATACCAACCGAGCCTAAACCATGCATACAGCATGAAAATATAAACCATTTCCAAGTGGGCATGTAAAGCAGTAAGAAAGTATATTTAAAATCAATTTCCAAATCGAGCAGGTAAAGTTATTTATGAGTGGCATATAAATGTGTCAAAGCATTGTTTCAAAAATCAACATAACCTTCATCCAAAAACAGGAGTGAAGTATATAAACCATATGCCATCATATTATATACAAAACAGTTCTCAAGGCACGTCATATCCAAGTATAAACACATTTTTATATCCTGGCTGATATATAACATACCCATTTCAAAATATTCAATCCAACACAAAAATCAAGGGAACAGTAGTAAGAATATTTCAACTTCTTTCGTTTATATAAATATATTTAGGAAATCAGGCATATGAGTTTTATACCAAGAATTTCAGTTGTGTAGATATGAACAGTTGTCACTATATGCCCTTAACAAGTATTTCCATAAACACGCTTATCCAAAAAAAAAAAAGTATTTCCATAAACATGCATTTGGAAAGCCTGTTCCCCAGTTTTATATACACATTGTATTAAATTTCTCAACATTCAACCATTGGATATTAACAAGTTCTCAAAACATATTAACTTCGTGCCTTGGTTTCATTTCGTACAAGTGTCACACAATAACAGTTCTCAAATCGTTATATTCCATGTATCTATTCAATCATTTGATAAACAACGAGGTTCTCAAGTATTCATAAATCATAATGTTCATATGTGTTTAATATTCACGAAGTTCTCAAAACAGATATAAAACAATCATATCATAATTATAAGTAAAAGGTTACTTATCCCTACCTTAAAGCAGTTGTGTTTTCCAACCCTTGTGGCTCCACGAGCCTCCTAATGCAATGCTGATGCACCCTATGCAAGTGGTCCTCCAAAGGACCCAATCAACACTGAGAAACAAACAAACAAACAAAGCAAAAAGAAAGAATCAAACTTAAGCACAAAGGATTCTAAGATCCCCAAAGCAAACCAACCTAATCCTAAAAGCCATTCACTCTTGAATCTTAAAGATCAAAAACCCCAAAAATGCTATCTTAAAGGTCTAACATTTTCAAAGCACAAATATACACGAGGCAAACCCAATGGTGTCTAATCCAAGACACACACAACTCCACACTAAGGTAAAACCATAAGAAAACTAAATCAAAAGCCTTAAGAATTTCAAGACATGTTCTCAAGAATGCCAAGATATTATATATGGAATTTTATGTCCAAATGTCCAAAGGTTTAAGAGATATAAGCCAAAGAACACGAAAAGTATGAGAAAGGGCAAATATGGTATTTTAAAATGATTTATCTTTCCAAACATAAACTGACCAAAAAATTATCATATTTAGAAACTAGACTTCATAAGTTTTTCAAGCATATAAAGATCGTTCAAAACGGACATAAGATGAAAAAGATATGGGCGCTTAAAGTTTGGGTTGGAAATTAGGCCCTTCCAAAACAGTTTGCTATATAAACCATATATCCTAGCTCAGATATCGAAAATTAATGAACTTTAGTGTTCTGAAAAGACGACTCGAAGATCTACAATTCATCTTCAATATCCAAAGTCCAAATCGAACATGTTCAAGGCCAAAATCATCAATTTCAGTAACCTACTGGGTTTGGGCGAGATTATTTCCACTGAAAAACAGTTTTCGGTAAAATGGGATAACTATTTGTACAAAATTCCAAATGAGATAAGGTTGAATTCGTTGAAAAGATATTTTAAATACCCACAACTTTCGTGAAGAAAGTTTAGCCCAAAAATGCTTCTAACAGCGCCGAAAGTGTATGGACAGAACACTCTGTTTTTTTTTTTTTTTATCAAAATCTGCTATGAACCAAATACAAACAATTCCCTATTAAACCATTTCAAATCAGTTTTATACCAACTCAGCAATGTTTTCCACTAATTCAAACCTTAATTAGCTTACAAATCAGCTGGATCATCATTGATTCATCAAGCCCCATGTTTGAAGCTCGCGTTGAGCATCCCTGGTTGCTGCTCACAGCAACCTTCAACTCAGTTACTCGGAACCCAAAATCAAACCATCCCAAAGGCTGGTCTATCTCAAAATAAGTCTTGCAAGAAAGAACTTATCACATGCAAAGAAGATTAACTCTAATTTGTAACAAAATTAAAGAATCAAAGCTTGGAGCAAGCTTTCATGGTGGTCGTGGGTTATTACTCTCATCACAGCTAATTGAAACTTAAAATCAAAGCATCTCAGTAGTTCATACACTACATGCGGCCCCAAAATAAAATGATTTAGCTACCAAACTCAAAAACAATAAAAAAAAAATAATGCATAAAACACTTGTTTGCCCGACTTGCTCAGACCCGAACATATATATCAAAACAGGGACTTTACTTAAAATATTTTTAATCCTGAAAAACTTAGAAATCAGTCCATGCATGTTTGAAATATGCTTGTTATAGTTATCAGATTTCAAGATGGAGCATAACCGTTAGAAATTTGTCATGCACAGCCCGAAGTACACACTTGTGTATATTAGTTTCAAAACCCAAAAATCAAAATAAGAAGGGGACCCAAATCCGTGCACATGCATGCCTGTAAAACCATTTCAAAACCCATGATCAGTGATGAAAACACATGAATCCTCCATGCATGTCTGTTAATGCTCAAGGTAGTTGATATACAAGCTTCAAAATTTCAAATCTTAACTGAACCACTGCATAAATCATTTGATCCAAGTCAAGGATACTTCAAATGTCCAGATACAGATTTTTAAACAAGGATTTGAGCTTAAATTTCTTTAAATCAGAAGAATGTAAAGAGGAGAAGGAGGAAATCAGCAAGTAAAATACTATACTCACCTTTTGAAGAAAAACAAGGGAGCTTCGGCAAGGGATTCCAGCAGCTGCACCTCACATTGGCAGCCCTCCCCTTCTCTCCATATTCGGTTCTCTTTGTCTCTCTCTCTCCTAAGCTTCACAACTGAATGTGAAGTATGAGAAGCCAGCCACGTATTTTTAAAGAAGGAAAATAGGGGCTAATTTGCAATATGAAAAAAAATATATTATTTGTTTAATATGCAAGGGGCCCTTTACCTTATATAAAACCTTTGAGTTACCCTCAATACCTTATATAATTTTAAAATTTGAAAATTCTCAATTTATATAATACACTTCAAAATATGAAATCTCTACATTTACAAAACACCACAAAATCATAGATAAACTCAAAGGTAATCATTTAAAATTTTTGGGTTATCACAAATAAGAGGAAAAGGGCTGTCCAATTCGGTCCATTAGACTAGGGGTGTTCAAGAACCGAACGTGACCAATTGAACCGATCAAAACCAAACCAAACCACCCTATTTAGTTCCAACTAAATAGGGCGGTTTGGTTTGGTTTTAATGAGTGTCACGGTCCCTAATGGTTTTCATTTTCCTCAAACCGAGGTGATTGATTTGGTTCATATAATGAGGGTATAGACCGACCAAACCGGCCAATGTACACCCCTACTATTTGCATAATGCAAGCTTGTTTGATTGTAATTGTATGAATTAGCCCAATTGGAACTTATTTTAGAAATTTTACTTGGTAGTATTGATTACTTCATGCATAACAGGTTTTTATTTGAAAATTGCTAGTAGTTAATTTTGGGTGACACAAATTTCAAATTACTTCATGCATAACAGGTTCCAATTGGTAGTAGTTGATTTTGGGTGACATAATTTTCAAATTACTTTATGCATTACACGTTCCGCATTACTAATAGTTGAAAAGAAAGAGAACATAGGAGTTGGCAGTGACACAATTTGTTTGGGTGACACAAATTTTTTTTTTTTTTCCAAATTAGCATCTATCAAAACCAATGGTGGACCGACCGAATCAAGCCAAAAAGCATCCCCTATTTTGGTTGGTTATCATGAGTGCAACGGTCCCTATTGGTTTTCATTTTCCTCAAACCTAAGTGATTGGTTTGGTTCATATAATGAGGGTATAGACCGACCAAACCGATCGATGTACACCCCTACATTAGATTGGTCTACTAAGATAACGGGCCAAATCGAACTAATGGACTGGGCCGAATCAGGCTAACGGATAGTGTTGATGGACTAATAAATTAGACTATCGGGCTAATGAATCGGACTAACGGGCTTTTTCAATTAAAAATATTTTTTTTCACTTTCTTTTAGTTTTTTTTTTTTTTCACTTTCAATTTCAATTTTATTTTTATTTTTATTTTTTTTACATTATATTTAAATTAGTCTAACCAAGCCAAACGAATCGGGCCAAATGGGCTCTTGGATTGGCTATGGGATGGATCGGATCAGATCGGGTTAGCGAATAAGTTCGAGTCGCTTATCGGACTCGGATCGGGCCGGTCCATTGCACAAAAAACCTTACACTTGTTTAGTCCATTTACTATGAATCAGATTGCTCTAATTCATTAATTATCGGATCGGATCAGGCTTGATCTGTTGGCTTATCGAACCGGTCAGCAGGCCAAATGGACAGCCCATCCATTTTGACACCACTATCT
>JAESVK010041004.1:0-10658 GCA_017140935.1 Hamamelis virginiana
TATCCATACCCTAAATATCTTAACTGTGACATTAGGGGATGAAGGATTAAGTAACAAGAAGGGTTCACATAGTTCTACTATTCACCCAAACCTAGGGCATGTCATGACACATTGCTAGACGTCACTCATGACCAGTGAAAGCCTATTGATAAGTGTTATCAATGAGGGCACAATTGGAATAGTTTCAATTAAACCTTTAAATAGAAAGTTTCTATTTTAGGAGACATGGAGATGTCCCTAGTCACTGCTAGGTTGGGGTGAACCCAATGGGTCACACACAAACAAAGAGTATAAGAGAGTCTCTTGAATTAAAGAGAGAAGGGAATTTCCTAAAATTAATTCTATTAATAACCTTGTGTTATATAAGGAATTAAGTTATATATTAATTAGTAATATATAAAAAGAATTAAGTTACTTTTGGAAATAAGTATTAAATAGAAACCCTAGGGGTTTTCTATAAATACTAGTTGATGAGACAAGCTAGCACTAAGCCTCCCATCATCAAATTAGAGAAAGAGTTTCTCCCCTCTCCCAAGCTTGATTCTTCCATTGTAGAGAAGTTTCAAGGATTCAAGTGATCTTGTATTCGTGTGGATACCGTTGGAGACTTCATCGCGTTGAAGTTCAAGATCAAGGATTGCAAATCGAAAGGCGAATCAAGTAAGATTTATTTATGTTTGATAAATTTATATGCTTGTATGCAAATCAAATGTCCCTATGCTTGTTCGATTCTTGGTTAGGATCATTCGATGATGGAATCATCAATTTAAAAAGTTTTATTTTGTCTTCCGCTGCGATTCCATGCATTTCGATCGATTCCTTTCAGGATAAAGGTTGAAGCTTCAACAGTCCTTTCACAGATGAACCCTCTTTTAGCAAGTGGCTGAACCCGTGCATCCTCTTCCCCTTGTTGCCTATCCTCTTCAAACATGGCCTCTATGTCTTCATCCTCACTCTCCTCACTTTCACTTTCATGCCTCTTTCCCCTTCCCTTTTTCACGGGTTGGGAAGTGCTTGCCTTTCTCTTTTTAACTGCCTGCTCCACAGAAGAGCCTGAGGCTTTCCCTCCTTTCGGCGTCTTGGTTCTAGCCATGAGCGTCACAACTAGACTAATCACACAAAGTAACACTAGCATAGCTACTACACAATCCCAAATGCCCATTTCGATGAACATCGAACACCCTCTCTTAGCATCACAAAGCATTTTCCTCCCCAAAACTTCCATATTCAACACAAACCACCACAAACAGAGTACAAAACCCAAATAAAAGCACCACACTTCTCCCAAACACAATTTGCCAAAAGTAGAACAAAAACCTAACATGCTTGCAAACTTCAAAAACTGATAAACTTACCCACAATGCAAGAGATGTTCTAAATCACCCAAAGGAAGTCCACCACAGCCACTCTAGTGCATACCCGTCTTCAATCGATGGAAAGAGTGTGTAAATGGGTGGATTTTCAGGTTTAGGGTTAGGGTTTTGAGATATGAGATGGGAATGGGGTGATATGTGGTGATAAAGTGAGAAAAACTAGGGTTTTGATGGTGGATTTGGTGAGGGATGGTAAAATCTCTCCAAAGTGATGGAGAATGCTTGGGAGGGGTTGAAAATGAGAAGAAAGTTGAGAGAAGGGGGTGAAATAAGGTTGAAATGAGGTAAAACACGGGCTAGGGCTTTAAAAAGTTCGAATTTTTCACTTTCAGCAGAGGGGTACCGGTCCCACTTAAAGGTGTACCGGTCCCTTTTGCTACTGGTTGAGGGGTACCGGTCCCTCTAGGAGGGGTACCGGTCCCACTTGCTGATTTTTGCCTGTTTTGCCACTTTTTGCAATTTTTCACCCTTTGCAACCCAAAATACCTCCTTCGAATGAGTTTTTAACCACCACCATCTTAAAACACCGGGGAAAAAGTACCACGGCATGCTAACACTGCTCCGCCTTCCAAATTTACCCATGGGTTCCTAAGGTTTTGAACAAATTGGCACTCTTGGCTCAAATTAGGGTTCAAAATGGAAACTTTCAAAGAGTTGAGGTTCAAAAGAACAATGATGGCCTAAAATCATCTTTCGAAGTTGTACAGATGTTCCAAAATGAATAAGATGCATGCAAACGAAAGTTCATGCGAAAATGCAATTCTTGAAGCTTAAGTCAAGCGAAAGTGTGCTTGAAAACAAAAATCATGACTTGCGAGGCTTACAATACCGAAAGTATTCAATATGAACAAACTTGATGCGAGTCACGATGTGGAAACATGAATAGATGAATGAGATGACAAAAGGTTCAAGTGATATGCTGTAAGTTTAGTTCCACTCCAATGGCGTGCATGTGCAATGGAAGAGTTCACATACATAATGCAAGTTCAAAAGGAAGCATAGCATATAAGTCTCAAGTTTTATTCTCATGTAAGCTCAAAAATCGAAAAATTTTGCATCAAAAGTATTTGCTAAGATTCTTGCTAAGCATGCTACTCTATACCCAAAAAGAAACTACCTATTGTGTGAGAATGAGCATGAAAAATGAACACAAGTGAACCTCCCCCCCTACTTAAGAGTGAGCATTGTCCTCAATGCATGAAAAGATAAGCATTTAAAGACAAAAATGGGAAGAGGGTACAAAAGCACTTGTAAATCATTTACACTTCAGTAAATCTGCACAAAGGTTAGAGTATCCACAATTTCCAAAAGAAAGCAACTAAACAAAGGT
Organism: Hamamelis virginiana; assembly: GCA_017140935.1. Classification (NCBI taxonomy): domain Eukaryota; kingdom Viridiplantae; phylum Streptophyta; class Magnoliopsida; order Saxifragales; family Hamamelidaceae; genus Hamamelis; species Hamamelis virginiana. Next base: position 2,704 of record JAESVK010041004.1, read on the forward strand.
AAAAAGAGCTATATACACATAATCACAAAAGAAGTTACTCTGATGGGGCCTCGCAATAGACTGGGTCTACAAGTTCCTCTTCCACAGTCTCATGCGAAAAGTTCTCCAAAAATGACTTGAGGCGCTGTCCATTCACTTTGAAAATGTTGCCATTCTTGGGATTCTCAATCTCCACAGCCCTGTGAAGGAACACGGATTTGACAATGAATGGTCCCACCCATCGGGACCTCAACTTGCTAGGAAAAAGGTGCAGCCTAGAGTTGTACAACATGACCTTTTGATTTGGCTTGAAAGACTTACGAGCTATGGTCTTATCATGAAAAGCTTTCATCTTGTCCTTGTAAACCCTAGCACTTTCATAGGCATCTTGCCTAATCTCTTCAAGCTCGCTTAGCTGGAGCTTCCTCTGCTGACCTGCGGCATCAAGATTAAAATTCAAGTGTTTAATAGCCCAATATGCCCTATGTTCCATCTCCACTGGCAGGTGGCACGCCTTTCCATACACAATGCGATAGGGAGACATGCCTAACACAGTTTTATAGGCCGTGCGATACGCCCATAAGGCATCGGTCAACCTAAGTGACCAATCTTTCCTATTGGGGTTCACAGTCTTCTCTAGGATGTGCTTGATCTCCCTATTGGCCAATTCAGCCTGGCCATTTGTCTGTGGGTGGTAGGCGGTTGACACTTTATGGGTTACCCTATATTTTTTCATTAAGGTCTCAAAGGGGCGATTGCAAAAATGCGAACCGCCGTCACTAATGATAGCCTTAGGCACCCCAAATCTAGACATGACATTTTCTTTCAAAAATTTCAATACTACTTTATGGTCATTGGTCTTAGATGGGATTGCCTCAACCCACTTGGACACGTAGTCCACTGCCAGCAAGATGTACAGGTTACCAAAGGAGGATGGGAAAGGTCCCATAAAGTCGATGCCCCAACAATCAAAAATCTCAATAACTATGATGGGTGTGAGGGGCATCATGTGTCTCCTAGTAACTCCCCCTAAGTGTTGGCAACGCTCACAGGTTTTGCAAAACTCGAAAGAGTCTTTGAAGAAGGAAGGCCAATAGAAACCGCATTGTAAGATTTTGGCAGCTGTCTTCCTAGCAGAGAAATGACCCCCACATGCCTCACTATAACAAAATGACATAATGCTCGGTATTTCAATATCCGGCACACATCTTCTCAAAATTTGGTCAGGGCAATATTTAAAGAGGTAAGGGTTATCAAAGTAATATTTCTGCACCTCTCTTAAGAATTTCTTCCTATCCTGGGCACTCCAATGGGTAGGAATCTGTTCAGTCACAAGGTAGTTCACTATATCCGCAAACCAAGGACAGTGGGAAAGAGCAAACAGTTGCTCATCAGGGAAGGTCTCAGAAATGGGAAGGGTGTTAGCAGAATTATCAAAGGAGATCCTAGACAAGTGGTCGGCGACAACATTCTCAACTCCCTTTTTATCTTTAATTGTTAAATTGAATTCTTGGAGAAGTAGAATCCACCTAATTAGTCTTTGCTTGGCATCTTGCTTTGTTAAAAGGTATTTAAGTGCCGCATGGTCAGTAAAGACAAAAATAGGTGAACCTAAGATGTACGACCGAAACTTGTCTAAGGCAAAAACCACCACTAGCAACTCTTTCTCAGTAGTTGTGTAGTTTCTTTGGGCATCATTCATTGTTCTACTAGCGTAGTAAATGACATGTGGTTTTTTATCTACCCTTTGACCTAACACCGCTCCTATGGCAAAATCACTGGCATCACGCATGATTTCAAAAGGCAAATTCCAGTCAGGTGTTTGCATGATAGGAGGTGAAGTTAGCATTTCTTTCAGTTTACAAAAAGCAACCTCACAATCATGCCCCCACTCAAAAGGAACGTCCTTTCCCAAAAGATTACACAAGGGTCGCGCAATCCCCCTAAATCCCTTAATGAACCTCCTATAAAAGCCAGCGTGCCCTAGGAATGATCTCACATCTTTTACAGTCTTAGGAGAAGGAAGTTTAGCAATTAATTCGATCTTGGCCTTATCAACCTCTATTCCCCTAGACGACACGATATGTCCTAGGACTATTCCCTGTGTCACCATGAAATGACACTTTTCCCAATTCAGCACAAGGTTTTTCTCCTCACATCTTTCTAGAACCTTAGATAGGTTCTCTAAACAACCATCAAAAGAATCCCCAAAGACTGAGAAATCATCCATGAAAACTTCAACAATCTTTTCCACCATATCACTAAACAACCCAGTCATGCATCTCTGGAAGGTACCAGGAGCATTACACAAACCAAAAGACATGTTCCTAAAGGCAAATGTCCCAAAGGGACATGTGAAAGTAGTCTTTTCTTGGTCCTCTAAAGAAACTTCTATTTGGTTGTAGCCCGAATACCCATCTAGGAAACAATAGAAGGCATGTCCCGCAACTCTCTCTAGGATTTGGTCAATGAAGGGCAAGGGGAAGTGGTCTTTCCTAGTGGATGAATTTAACTTTCTATAGTCAATGCACACTCGCCACCCCGTGGTGACTCGTGTGGGAATTAATTTACCCTCTTCATTCTCTACAACAGTAATACCCGATTTCTTGGGCACCACTTGTATAGGACTCACCCACTTACTATCCGCTATAGGATAGATTATCCCCACATCCAACAACTTCAGAACCTCCTTTCGCACAACCTCCTTCATAATAGGGTTCAATATCCTTTGAGGTTGGCGTGAAGGTTTGACATCATCCTCAAGATAAATCCTATGAGTGCAAAGAGAGGGACTAATTCCCTTGAGGTCGACAATGGACCAACCTATGGCACTTTTGTGGTCTCTAAGCACTTCCAACAATTTAAGCTCTTGGTCAATCTCCAAGTGAGAAAAAATGACCACGGGATAAGTCTCATTGTCACCTAGGTACACATATTTCAAATCAGAGGGCAAGGGTTTCAACTCTAATTCCGGTGGTTGGATACTTGATGGGACAAGACTTTTCTCAATGGGTGGCAATGCTTCGAAGCGAGGTACCCACCCATTTAATTCTAAAACTTCTTCTTCATTGAGCATGGAGTATAGAAACTCCATCTCTTCACTCACTTCCTCATCATCAACAATTCCATTTACTAGACATGACTGCAATGGATCATCATAGGCGGAAAGATCCCATTGGTGCTGCACTAAGGTATCTATCCTACTCACCTCATGCACCTCTTCCTCCATATCTTCCCCCACTTCCCTTATCAAATTGAAAATATTCAAGTTAACAGTCATGTTTCCAAAGGTTAGGGTCATCAACCCACTCCTACACTGAATCAAAGTATCAGCTGTGGCCAAGAAAGGCCTACCAAGAATCACAGGGAATTGACTCCCTTGATCTACTACAGGGTGGGTCTCTAACACCACAAAATCCACAGGGAAATAAAATTTATCAACTTGCACAAGCACATCTTTCACTACTCCCCTAGGTATCTTAACACTCCTGTCAGCTAATTGAAGTTTGATCCCAGTTGACTCCAGTTCTCCCAACCCCAACTCCACATATACAGAATATGGCAACAAGTTGACACTCGCCCCCAAATTTACTAAAGCTCTACCCACTTTGGAACTTCCTATGGTTATTTCTATGGTAGGGGTCCCGGGGTCTTTGTATTTACGGGGCAAGGTATTTTGCAAGAGAGATGTGGATTGCTCGGTCATGAATACTTCCTTATGCACACCCAAATTTCTTTTCACCGAACACAAATCTTTCAAGAATTTTGCATACGAGGGCACCTGTTTAATAGCATCCAACAAAGCTATGTTGACTTTCACCTGTTTAAACAATTCAAAGATTTCTGCGTGATTGGTCAATTTCTTAGGTGCCCTAAGTCTTTGGGGAAATGGGGCGGCAGGAATAAATTTAGCCCTCTCTTGGCTTGAACCAATATCAACACCACTTGGTTTGGGAACGGTAGGCTCATTTTCAATTTCTTTCTCATCCCCCTTAGATTCCTTTTGTAAATTTTGAGAAACTTGTTTGTTGGAATCTTTGGGTGGGATGGTTTTGTCAATGATCTTTCCACTTCGAAGAGTGGTAATGGCCTTATCATGTTCATGGTTCCCTTCATTGGGATTTGAGGATCCAATGCTATGTTGACCTTGTGGATTTTGCACGGGTTGAGAAGGGAACTTCCCCTTCTCTTGTTGAAGTGCTCCCAAGGTGCTGGTCAACTTAGTCAATTGGGTTCTCATATCCCCTATGGCTTGATTGGTTTGAGCTTGACCTTGCACAAGTTGTGCAATCACATCATCATAATTCCTCTTGTGGGGTGGTAAGTATGAGTTAACCGGTGGTGGACCAAAATTTGGGTTAGGGTTTGATGGAAACCCTTGACCTTGGTAATTGGGACCTTGACCTTGATTTTGAAAACCTTGGTTTTGAAAGTTTTGATTTTGGAAATTTTGGCTTGGAAAACCTTGGTTACTTTGAAAAGGATTTGGATTTGGGTTGCTTTGGCTTGAGGAAGAGTTTCCTCCATCACTCTTCCAACTAAAATTGGGGTGTTTACTCCACCCCGGATTGTAGGTTTCAGAAAATGGAGAGTTGAAGGGCTTCCTTTGGTAGTTGAGAGCATTGGCTTGTTCAATTTGAATGGCTCCCTTAACTTGGGGAAGATTAGGGCAATCTTGGGTGGAATGAGTGGGATCATCGCAAATTATGCACAAGTCCTCCATCCTAGGTCCCGTAGGTGCCGTAGGCACTTTGGGCACGGTGCTCACCTCACTCACTTTCTGTAGCTCTATGGCCTCTAACTTCCTAGTCAAGCTAGCAATTTTGGCTTGGAGATCATCATTATCCTTAACATGATGTTTTCCTCCTCCAATGGGCACACTTTCCACTCTAGCGGCATCAAGAGAGGAATTTGTCTCCCAATTCCGGGCATTCTCTGCTATGGAATCAAAACACTGTATGGCCTCTTCAGGGCTCTTCTCATAAAACTGTCCCCCACTCATCATTTGGATATACTGTTTGTTTTCTAGGGAAAGCCCTTGATGAAAGTAGCCAATGATTTGGCCTATATCCAAACCATGATGAGGGATAGCATTAAGAAGCTCTTTGTATCTTTCCCATACAGTTGCAAAAGATTCACCCGGTTTTTCAGAAAAATTTTGGATTGCTCTCAAAAGTGCATTAGTGCGCCCCGGAGGGAAAAATTTATCAAGGAATATGCATTGCATATCACTCCAATTGTGGATAGAATTAGGGGTAAGAGAGTGAAACCATATTTTCGCTTTGTCATTAAGAGAGAAAGGGAATAAAACCAAGCATATGATATGTATGGGCGATCCTGTAGAAAGGAACGCGCTACACACATCCTCAAAATCTCTCATGTATGTATAGGGATTCTCAGAATCGAACCCTCTATATTCAGGGAGAAGACGAATCATCTCCGGTCTCATGGAAAAGTTATGGGCCTCTTGAGGTAGGCAAATACATGAGGGTGTGGTGGTTCTTGTTGGTCTCAAAATCTCCCTAAGAGTCCTCCCTAAATTAGCCAAAGGGACAGGGGGCTCTCTATATGGTTGAGCATGGGGATTAGGATTCCCCCTTCCCACCGCCGGGGTTGCCGGCGGAACAACACCATCTCCTTGCAGCGGAGGGTCATAAGGTCTTTGAGGGTTGTGAGGTAACCCTTGGTCATTTGGATTTAAAGGAATTTGTTGATTCTCAGTGTGCTCCATTGAAGGAGTGGAAGGTAAGTGAAATAAGCGTCTTGCAATTGGATTACTAGGAGCTTGTTAAGGTGTGATTCTTACAAGTCAGTGTTGTTCATCAAGAGCCCACGCCGACATGCACTAATTTCACCTCAACCAAAATGATATTTACAAGAGTTATATACACAAAGAATTTTTGCATAAAGTAAAAGAGGTGAGAAAACTTACCGGATTTGCAATGTCATTGCAAATTACCACTAGCTCTCTCTCCGAATCAACTAGAACGCTCGCCACTCCCCGGCAACGGCGCCAATTGCTTGAACGTAAATTGATGTGTTGTGCGCATGAGATTCCCAAGTGTAGGAGTCCTATGGTCGTCAAGCAATAAAACTAGGGAGTACCTAGGTCATTCGCACAGGGAGTGGAATAGGTTCTAGCGATTCTTAGGTTATGCTATCCAATGAATGTAAAAATAAGTGTAAACATGGGGGTTTGTTTGGTTGTGAGATTTGTGCCAAATTAATGGCAATGATTTGATTTGAAAACTTGTAAATGAAAGAAAGGATAGGTTCTATGGATTCATTCCTTCCTAACCTAGGTTTAGTGGTTTCTCAAACATTACTCATTCAAATGGTCCTTGTGACTTATGGCTTTGAATGGAAAGATTTAACAAACAAGCTCAAGAGAACAAAATATATGATGGGATGCAACCTACTTCTCATTTTATATGTTTTCACATACACATGGAGTTCATATGTGCTCACCACCAAAATACAACTTCTCACCGGTCATATTTTGGGTATGAATATGACTCCGTATGGTTTCAAAAGGAAAGAGAGTAGAAGAGGCCACATTCCATTAACATTAAAGTATTTGAGTTGAGAAACCACCATTACCTAAGGCCTTGGAGAGGAACTTCACCATAGAACCCTCCTTGAATGCTTAGCTAGCCATAATGAAGAAGAAAATAACCATACACAACCATAAAAGCTGAAAAGGAGTAAATGCTTTGTAATAAATGACCCAAAATAAGTGTAGCTTACAACCTTGAGATTCAAAAGAGAAACAACAACCTAAACTAGAGTTTACAAAGTAAGAACAACAATAATAACCAACAAACTAAGCTACTCTAAGCTAGAAATGCAAGAACCCTAGAAAAACTAAGAGAAACCCTTAAGAACTAAGCTAACCCTAGAAAACCAAACTAAGAGCAAGAGAGAATGTCTTCATTCAGCTAAAAATGAACATTAAATACCCCCCAAAAGGGTATCAGACATGGGGACCAAAGGACAAGAGTGCCCTTGCATTTGGAGTGTTTTACGATTGGCCCGGAGAATTTCCCGAACAAAGGGACCGGTACCCCTCTAGGAGGGACCGGTACCATCCACCACTGCATCATCGGGACCGGTACCCCTCTAGGAGGGACCGGTACCCCTTTGCTGAAAATGCCCAATTTGCACTGTTTTGACTTCCAAACTCCCTCGCTTCATCTTCGCTTGCCCCGAATGATCATATGAGTGTGAAAGACCGCTCCAAAGGTACTTGGCTCACCAATGCACTAGGATTGGGCGAATGACTTGCTTGGGGAAGGCCTTGACAGAGAGTGCTCCATAGATGCATAACAATGAGCATGAGATTGTGCTAGTTAGCCTTGGTCAATGGATGAAAACCTTCGGGATTCATTGAACACCTTCAAAAGATGGAATTAGCGCCATGCAACCTGCAAGTGCTCAAAAACAATGAAAGAATCAAATGCACCAGAATCAAGCCATACTAGGGTTGAAGAACAGGTAAAATGTACAAAAAGACAAGTAAAAATGGGCGAATTATATGCAAAACATTGAGAACTATACCTTTATGAAACATCAAAAGGAATTTTATGTTATTAAAAAGGTTTAATACATAAGATACCTTGTTTCAAAAAGGAAAGTGGGAGTCATCGATATTATTCTTGATTTTCTTTATAGAGTACATACTTTAAATACTAACGTAGTATTGTAAATTCTATAATCGTTATAGGAATTCAAATCTCTCAAAAATTCGATTTTGTGAGGGATTTCATATGAGCAAAATATTTGGGAAATATGGAGACTCATATGATTAAAACTTATGTACTTAAGTCAATATCATTTATGCTGCAAATGGTTGTTAGCAGATATTGATTGTTGATTCGGAATAGGGATTCTGAATAGATACAAGTATATTCTTAAAAGAGTTTAAGAATAAAATACTTGCATGTATAAAGAAATTTTATAAAGGGATGCTATTTACA
>JAESVK010041013.1:0-14763 GCA_017140935.1 Hamamelis virginiana
TGTAATCGGTGCTCATTGGCTTTAGTAAGTTATATATGAAGATAGGTGAGTGTGCAATAGGGGATCACCACCCTTAATATCAAAGGGAGAATGTCACAGTTAATTCACAAATAATAACTCAATGAAGTCTTTGGCCAAAGCAGAAGGTAACCAAGAAAAAGAGTTTTCATGGGTTAACCTAATTGAGTTTATATTTTGGTGAATAACTAACACAGGATTAAGTTAGGGTTTGACATGAATCCATACCCAGATAACTTAATCGTGGCATTGATTGGTGAAGGATTATATTACACGAAGGGTTCATTTATATTTGTATATTCACCCACACCTAGGGCACGTCATGATATGTTGCTAGAGGTCACTCATGACTAGTGTAGGCCTAATGATAAGTGTTATCATTGAGGGCAAAATTGGAATAGTTTCAATTGAACCAAAAATAGAAAGTTTCTATTTTGGGAAACATGCGATGTTCCCGATCCACTACTAGGTTGGGGTGAACCCAATGGGTCACACACATAAGGGCTTAAGTGTTCTTCTTGATTTTGTAAGAGGGGATATTCTGATTTATATATTAGCTTAATCCTAATTATTAAGTGTTAATAATTAAAGGGATTGAGGATATACTAAACTAGAATATAACTAATCAAATATGATGTTTGGTCAAGCTAGCACTTGTAACCAAACATCATTATAAGAAGAGAAGTTTATAAATAGAGGAGGATAACCCTAGGGTTAATACACACTCTTGCTTGCCTCCTCCCTAGCCGAAATCTCTCTCTCTCTCTCTCTCAAGCCTTTGCCTTCTCAAGTGTTGTGGAGACAAAGGAAGATCATAGAAGTCTTAGGCTCGTGTGGACTTCATTGGAGGCTTCCATACCTTTGGAGCTTGAAGTTTTGTGAAGGCGACCATCAAAGTAAGCATTTATTTCATGTTTAAATAATTGTTTTTGATTCATCTTGTAGTTTGAGTTCGATTCATGGATGAAAATCAATGGGAAAATTTTTGTTTTACTTTCCGCTGCGTTCCCATGGTGTTTTCTTTCAGAAATTTGATGGTGCACGTGGCATGAATGAGCATGTCATTGAAATGTCAAATTTGGCTGCTCGATTAAAGACCTTAGGGATGAGTGTGGATTAGTTCTTTCTTGTACAATTTATTTTAAATTCCTTGCATTCTCAGTATGGGCCATTTCAGATTAATTATAACACTATAAAGGATAAGTGAAATGTGAATGAATTGGCCAGTATGGTTATCCAATAAGAGGCAAGACTTAAGCAGCTTGGACATCATTCAGCTCATCTGGTAAGTTAAGGAGCTGATAGGAAATGGAGGAAGCCCAAAAGGGACATAAAGCGTGGTCCTCACAAGGCAAATGAGCCCAACCAAAATGCTCAAGCTTATAATAAGGAAAAAGGCAACGACAAGTGTCACTTCTGCAAAAAGTCGGGACACTATCAGAAAGACTGCCCGAAGCGTAAGGAGTGGTTCGAAAAGAAAGGTAAAAATTTAATTTATGTATGTTTCGAATCAAACCTAACTAAAGTTCCTTCTAATACTTGGTGGATTGATTCTGGGGCTACTACTCATGTTTCCAATACGATGCAGGGATTCCTTACGACCCAAACCATAAATCCAAATGAACACTTTTAATTCATGGGAAATCGGGTTAAAGCTCCAGCTGAAGCCATTGGCACTTATCGTTTATTTTTGGACACTGGCCATTATTTAGATTTGTTTCAGACTCTTTATATTCCTTCTGTTTCTAGAAATTTAGTTTCTTTGTCCAAACTTGATATTGATGGTTACTCCTTTAAATTTGGAATAAATGTTTTAGTTTGTTAAAGAATACTTTTATTGTTGGTTCTAGTATTCTTTGTGATGGCTTGTACAAATTAAAGCTTGATAATTATTTTGCTGAAACTCTTCTTACCCTGCATCATAATGTTGGTACTAAGCGTAGCCTAATAAATGAAAATTCCTCCAACTTGTGGCATAAAAGGCTAGGATATATTTCTAGAGAAAAGCTGGAGAGGCTAGTAAAAGATGGGGTTCTCCCAAACCTTGATTTTACTGATCTCAGTGTGTGTGAGTGGATTGTATTAAGGGTAAACAAACCAAACACGCCAAGAAGGGTGCCACAAGAAGTAATGAGCTTCTTGAGATTATCCATACAGATATTTGTGAGCCTTTTGATACTCCATCTTTTGGTGGAGAACGGTATTTTATCACCTTTATAGATGATTTTTCACGTTATGATTATATTTATTTGTTGCATGAAAAATCTCAAACAGTGGATGCCCTTGAGGTGTACATTACTGAGGTTGAAAGACAATTAGAAAGAAAGGTGAAAATCATTAGATTGGATAGAGGTGGTGAATATTATGGAAAATATAATAAATCTGGGCAATGCCTAGGCCCATTTGCTAAACCCTTAGAAAAGCATGGCATTTGTGCACAGTACACTATGCCAGGAACACCACAGCAGAATGGTGTAGCTGAAAGGCGTAATCGTACTCTAATGTATATGGTTAGAAGTATGTTAAGTAATTCTACATTGCCCTTATCATTATGGATGCAAGCCCTTAAAACTGTTGTTTATCTGTTTAATCGGGTTCCTAGTAAGGCAGTTCCAAAGACTCCTTTTGAATTATGGATGGGAAGGAAACCGAGCCTAAGACATCTACATGTCTGGGGTTGTGCAGCAGAGGCTAGAATCTATAATCCGCATGAAAAGAAATTGGACTTAAGAACGATAAGTGGTTACTTTATTGGTTACCCTGAAAAATCTAAAGGGTATAGGTTTTACTGTCCTAACCATAGTACGAGAATTGTAGAAACCGGTAATGCCAGATTTATTGAAGATGGTAACATAAGTGAGAGTGATAAACCACGAAATGTGGTAATTCAAGAAGTTAGGTTGTTTAACCCTGTACCACTAGCTTCAAGGGAAATTGTTGTTCCTCTAGTTGTTGAACGACTTAACAACATTGAACAACAAATTAATGAACCACCAATCCATAATGAGATTGTTGCCAATGAACAAATAGCAGGAGAACCATAAGAAGTAGCATTAAGAAGATCTCAAAGGGAAATGAGGTTTTCTATTTCGGATGATTATGTGGTTTACCTACAAGAATCTGACTTTGATATAGGATCAAGTAAGGATCCGGTTTCGTTTTCACAAGCCATAGAAATTAATAATTCTGCTAAATGGATTGATGCCATGAATGATGAGTTAAAACCAATGGACCATAATGAAGTCTGGGAAATCGTTGAATTGCCCAAATGATACAAGAAAGTAGGTTGCAAATGGAACTATAAGACTAAACGCGACTCTAAGGGCATTATTGAACGATATAAAGCTAGACTAGTGGCCAAAGGTTTTACTCAGAGATGAGGCATTGATTACAAAGAGACTTTCTCTCCTATATCCAAGAAAGACTCACTTACAATCATTATGGCATTAGTAGCTCATTATGATTTGGAGCTACACCAAATGGATGTGAAAACTGCCTTTTTAAATGGGAGTTTAGATTAAGAAATCTATATGGATCAACCTGAAGGTTTCTCCATTAAATGAAAGAAGAATTTGGCTTGCAAACTTAAGAAGTCAATATATGGACTTAAACAAGCTTCCCAACAATGGTATCTCAAGTTTAATGATATCATTATTTCCTTTGGATTTAAAGAAAATGCTGTTGATCATTGTATTTATCTAAAGGTCAGTGGGTGCAAGTTTATATTTTTGATTTTGTATGTTGATGATATTTTGCTTGCTAGTAGTGATCTTGGTTTATTACATGAAACCAAGAAGTTTCTCTCTAAAAGCTTTGAAATGAAAGATATAGGTGAGGCAACTTACGTGATAGGAATTGAAATATTCCGGGATCGATCACGTGGACTGTTAGGGTTGTCTCAGAAATCATATATTAAAAGAGTTCTAGAGAGATTCAGAATGGAAAAATCTTCTGCTGGCGATACCCTTATTCAGAAAAGGGATAAGTTCAGCCTTATGCAATGCCCGCAAAATGAATGGGAACGTAAACAAATGGAAGGGATTCCTTATGCATCTGCAGTAGGAAGCTTAATGTATGCACAGACTTGCACTAGACCGGATATCAGTTTTGCTGTTGGTATGTTAGGGAGATACCAAAGCAATCCTGCAATGGATCATTGGAAAGCTACAACGAAAGTCATGAGGTACCTGCAAGGTACGAAGAATTACATGCTCACGTTTAGGAGATCTGATAATATAGAGGTGATTGGCTACTCAGATTCAGATTTTGGTGGATGCATTGATAGTAGGAAGTCTACTTTTGGTTATTTGTTCCTATTAGCTGGAGGAGCAATATCATGGAAGAGTGCAAAGCAAACTGTCACCGCATCATCTACTATGGAAGCTGAATTTGTGGCATATTTTGAGGCCGCTGTTCATGGATTGTGGTTGCGGAACTTCATCTCAGGACTTAGGGTTGTTGACTCCATTGACAAGCTGCTGAGAATTTATTGTGATAACTCCACGGCTGTATTTTTCTCTAAGAAGGACAAGTATTCTAAGGGTGCTAAACATATGGAATTGAAATACTTTGCCGTTAAGGAAGAAGTTCAGAAACAACAAGTGTCAATAGAACACTTAAGCACACAACTAATGATTGCAGATCCATTGACAAAGGGGTTGGCTCCAAAAACATTTAAGGAACATGCTAATAGTATGGGTCTTGGATATGACCCATAACATTTATTATTGTAATGGATTGTTTTATGTTATTATGTTATTTGATACTTTGAGACCTTATTAAATGCGTTTCTGATTAATTATTCCTGTATTAATTGTGTACGTACATATATGAGAATGAACAAATGTTAACAGGAATAGTCGTTGAAATAAAAGACATTATTGTTGGACCTTTTGAATGCACTTCTTGTTTAAAGACTGTATTAAACAGTTTGCTAGTGTTGTGGTGCATGGAAGGAACTATGTCGCATGAATGATGTGGAACCGCCATGACTCACATTAGTGGGTTGTTTAATTATGGCATTATGGTGACCAAATTAAAGTATGGTTAGTGTGGTTTATTGCGCGCCTAATGTTAGACTCATTAAATTCTACTATAAAGTTATCACATAGGCCAAGTGGGAGAATGTAAGATTTAATTATTTAAATCTTTATTAATGACCCACGTAATATTAACACATGTGACATAGTGGGTTTATGGGATAATGTTAACCACTTCTATCCTATTTCTGATTGGTTAATATTAGAAGTGATTTCTTTATTTCTCCTACTATGATGGGCTAGTGGAGTTCTAATTGAAGTGGGAAACTGGTCCTCTCTCTACCCATGAAAAGGTGTTAGATTACCTATCAAATCATCTGAAGAAACTAACGTAAGGTGAAAGAGGGTCAAGAGAGAGAGAACCTTTTTCCATCAAGAATAAAGGCCGTTCTATTTGAAGACTTAATCGCGTGAAGATTGCGATTATGGATTCGGGTATGTCGTTTAATTTCCGCATCATGTAATTACATTATATTATGATAGTTATGATCTTGGGCATGATTGTAGTTGTTAATTTATATAACAACATGAAGATTTACAGAAATGTTTTTATTGAGGATGTAGTGACAATGTTTTTACATATTCTTGCCCATAACCTAAAGTATCATGTGGTTGAGCTTAATTTTTACCGTTCTACGGAACAATAAGTAGACAGTTCTGTTCACCATAAAAATAACCAACCAATGGTGAGATGCCATGTGGCTTGGAAGTTAGTGTGTTAGTGGCCACTAATTAACCATATTGTTAGTGGGTCATTAATCTAGTTAGTGGGGAGTTAATCAAGAAAGTGGTCTTTAATTTAGTTAGTGGGTGGTTATGCCACATGACAAGCAAAGGTAAAGTCTAGAAAGATAGTGGGACATGTGGCAATCATTTATACATGAAGTGGAAGGTTAAAAAGTAGTGGAGCACTACTTCAAGCGCACAAAGTGGTAGTTATCAAGTCTAGCCAGCCATGGCCTATATATACCCAATCAAAGAGACAAGCAAGACACACAACAACAACTCCAAAACAGCACAATGCTTAAGACCTTCGAGTAGATTTTCAGGCACTTCTCTTAGCAAGCAAGCTTCTCTTCAAGTTTATTTCAAGTTTATTTAGTTTAGTTCAAGCATTTTCTCAATTTCTAGCCGTAGTTGTTCAATTTCCAAACATATTTTCATTCCAAGTATGTCGATTTCCATTTCTATGGTTGTAATTTGAAGCATTGTAAGTATTACTCTTGTTAATGCTTTTCTAATTTCATTCCAAGCAAGTTAATCGATTTGATTTCAAAGTAATTCCAATCTGATTTTAGTTTTTCTTAGACATTCCACACTAGAACCCAAGAGGATCAACCTCTAATCCTCGCCAATCGCCTGATTTGATTTCTTTTCAAGTGACCGACTAGGCATTACGACCATCCCTAATTTCACGGCCTAGAAGGTGCTAGAGGTCATGTTTAAACAGTCTCTTGGGCTTTAACTAGCCCAAGCATGCCCGCGCTAGCTAAGACCTTCACATGCAAGGTTTCGAGATTGATTTTCACTAGAAACAAGTTCAATAGTGTTTTATGTGTGTAGACATCCATTTTTTACCATGAGTATGGTCATTAATGGTTGCCTGTGATTTGAGGTAAAATAGGGTGTTAAAACCCTAAATTGCCAGTTTTACCCATGTGAGCAGTTAATTAGAGGTCATTATCGCATGTAGGTTTTTAGGTCAGATTGAGTCGGTTCCTTTTGCATTTAGTTTTTAGAGAATCTAGGAATGTCCCTGTTAAATTTCATGGTATTCTGAGTCAATCTTGATAGAAAATAAGGTCTTTTGTGACTTGAAGGGCAACACTATCCTTTGGATCACAAAAGCTCTGAATAACTGTTGATCTTGTTCCGGATAGTCTCGAGGCTTTGGCATGGATATTTAGGGTGTGTTTGGTAGCTAAGTTGATCAGTGGCAAGGTTCATAGACCCTCTGGGCTCATATTTGGCTCTTAAGGCCCAAAGGGCCCTTTTAAGCTCAGATTAGGGTTTTCGACCGGGAATGACCAGGATTCGATCTTTTTATTAAATCAAAGCCTTCAAAGGCTTTAAAACACTTTCTTAAAATGTTATAAAACTTGTTTCGAGAAGAAGAAATGATTTTGAGAATAATCGGTTAGCAGATTTCAAATTCCTAATTTGGGCCTGGTAGGCCCTAAACAGCTAATCGGTTGACTTTTTCCTAAAAATTTGACTTTGATCAATGCATTTGCACTTCAAATACTTCTTAAAACATGGAGAATCGAATCAAGATCGTTTTGGCGCTTGAATTGTTGAATTTGGACTTAAAATGAGTCTGAAAAACCGAAAAAAGCCGAAATAAGATCGAAACGGGCTAAGATAGGCCCACATAGGGAAAATTAGGCTTGGGGGCTCAATGACCATCCCCCTAGGGGTGGCCAACCATCCATGAGGGACGGCCAACTATCCTAGGGTGGATGGTCACCCGAGCCTCTTGCCCAATGTTGCTAATTTTCAACTTTTTGAGTGTTTTACCTGTCTGGGACTCTTCCAAACCCTATGGGAGTGTCTAGCTCGGCCTTGGGGACTTTGGTACGAATTTGGAGACCTTAGAAGACTCAATTGAGACCCTTAGATCATTCCTAAGAGTTTCAATGTGAGCCATTGATCATTTTGAAGCCTCTTTATAAATACAAGGCCCTGAAATCAGTTTTAGAGGAGCACACTTTGCATTAGAGAGCCAACTTGAAGAGTAGAGACTTGAGGCATTGCACCAGCCCCCTAGCAACCTCAACCACGTCTTTTGAAGTCCTTGGAGGTTGAAGAAGAAGCTAGGCGCAAAGAAAAAGAAGGCAAAAAAAGTAAGTTCAATCATTTTTTGTGTTTTTTGATATGTTACATAAGAATCTGCATACTTCATGTTCATCTTCTTCTTCTTCTCTTTCATTCTTCTTCCATGTTCATATTATGCTAGGAATAGATACTTTATTCATAGGTTAAAGAGTAAAAGGGTTAATTGTTTATTGCATGAAGATCATGATCTGTTAGTATACAATTTTCTGTATTTATGAGTTTTACGTGATAAAGCTTGAGTCTAGTTCATTTGTTTTGAGCATGCTAATTAGTATAGGTTAATAGGGACATGTTTAGGATTTTTTTATGTTTAGAAGGCATGCTTGGAGTTGGTTTTATGCATATTATTTTCTGTTTTAGGTTAGTAATACATGATAGTAGGAAAAATCGAGTCTTTTGCATATATAGGGTAAGTATCCATTATTTTGGTATTTTTAGGATAGTTTGTGTTTAGGTTTATTTATATCACTATTTTAAGTCTTGTTTCTCTTGGAATATCATATGAATTGTGGTCGAGGGAGCAAGCTAAGGTAAGTCCTTTCCCTTATGTTAAAATTGGATGTTTTAAGCATTATACATGATTAATTTTTTGGTATATCATATTAGGATGCATTATAGGTCATATTCCTTTTTTATTACATTGTTTTTTATGGGTTTTGATTCCATTTTTTAATTACTTTTAATTCTGTCCAAGGCTTAAAAGTAACCTTAAAGTGGGTTAAAAAACATTTTTTAGGATTAAATCAACCTAGAAACATGCCTAGGTTCATATACAAAGATCAGTTTGCATTTAGGACATTTTTCATGCATTGTTTGCATTGTTTATTGCATTTTTAGTGTATTTTCCAGAAATTCAAGCATGCATTATGTTAGTATTTTAGGTGTTTAGACTAACCTAGGATTAGTTAGAGACCCTAGGATTAGGGGGGTCATTTGACCCCACTTAGGACTGTTCTTTGTTGTAAGAATTACAATAGGAATAGAGTTCTATTTTATTTAGGAATCTACTTCGAGAAGGATTCTAAAAAAGCCATTTGAAAGTATTCAAATTGGAATGAAATTTCATCCCTTATGAAAAAGTGTTTTGATCAAATTCAAACTCTCGAAGCTAGAGTCCTAGATAAGATAGAATCCTTTTGGCTATGTAGTTAATTACAATAGGAGAGTCCTAAGTATCGAACTACTTGGATTTTTATTCTTATCAGGAAACTGCTAAGGTACGTAGGCAGTCAATAGGGCACAAGTCCAATCTTATGTGACTATGTGTCTCTGTAGACATCCATTTTTTACCATGAGTAGGGTCATGGATGGTTGCCTGTGATTTGGGGAGAAATAGGGTGTTAAAATCCTAAGTTGCCAGTTTTACCCTTGTGAGCAGTTAGGTAGAGGTCATTATCGCATGTAGGTTTTTAGGTCAGATTGAGTCGGTTTTTTTTGCATTAGGATTTTAGAGAGTCCATAGATGTCCCTGCCAAGTTTCATGGCATTCTGAGTCAGGCTTGATAGGTGATTAGGGTTTTTGTGACTTAAAGGGCAGTGTTGTCCTTCGAGTCACAAAAGTGCTTAAAAACCTTCGAGCCCATTTCGAGTTGTCCCGAGACTTTGGTATAGGTAATTAGGATGTATTTGGTAGCTAAGTTGATCAGTGGTAAGGCTTGTTGAGCCTTCTGGCTCATGTTTGGCTCTTGAGGCGCAAAGGCCCCTTTTTAGCTCAGATTAGGGTTTCAACCGGGAACGACCGGGATTCGATCTTTTTATCAAATGGAGGCCTTCACAAGCTTCAAAACACTTTCTTAAATATTTTCAAAACTTGTTTCGAGAAGTACAAATGATTTTGAGAGCGATTTCTTAGCAGATTACAAAATCCTAATCCTTAGGTCGCTGGTTCACAGCTTCCTAAGGTTTTTAGGATTTTGATTCTTGTCTATATTATTTTTGTGGTTGATTAGATATGGTAGGATTGTCATGATAAGATTTTGATAAAGCCCAAAATTAATTAGGACACCTTTAATTAGGGTGAGATGGGTGCCTACAGGATGTGTCTTGGAACCTTCCCATCTCATCACCTAGCCCCCAAATCCAACTTTGATTCTGTTCCCGGTGTAAAGCGACGGTCTCGAGACCTTTGTGTAAAGTCTGAATGCGCGGGCGTGCCAGGGCTTAAGAGTACAAAGACCGTGTGAACACGACCTCTAGCACCTTCTAGGCCGAGAATCTAAGAAAGGTCTTAGATGCCTAGTTGGTCACTTTGGAATTGAAATGAGAATCAGGCGATTGACGAGAATTAGAGGTTAATCCTCTTGGGTTCTAGTGTTAAAAATCTAAAAGACTTAAAAGTAATAACTTAAAAAAAAAAGAAAAAACAAATTAAAAATAAGGAAAGCCATTGATTGAAATTAAACCAAACTGGAATTGATAAATACTTACAAAGCTCAGATTAACGAAACAAATAATAAACTCCATTGATAATTGAAATAAAGATTAGACTTATAAAATTAGAAATTGCAAATATAAAACTAACCGAACAAACTAACGAATTGCTACTGCTACTGCTACTGCTACTGAGAGGAACTGCTGCTATGGAAATTGACGGACTGCTACTGCTACTGACGATGAACTACTGTTGGAAAAAGAAATCAAGCTTCAAAAGAAATTGCCATGGGTTGTTTTGGATTGAGTCGTGTGTCATTTGCCCACTGCTGATGCTTCATATAAATAGATGGTGGGCTGTTAACCGGTACAGCCCACTTCCTCTTTCTCCCTTATTTGTTGGGCCATAATCCCACTTCTTTTCATAACTACCCAAATGCACGTTCTTTTAGCCCATGTTTCTCACTTTCTTTAACTGCTGCTGCGTGTTGCTTTATTGGCTGCTATGTAGCTCTACTGCGTGGCATTATTCTATTATGCCACTTCTTCCTTTAGACTTCCAATCTTATGCTGCCAAGTGTCTTACAATATTTGCCATGTGTTACCCTCTGTGCTATTTCATTCTCCCAGCTTCCTATCTTATACACCTGGCATAATTCTTCTTTTCTCTAAAACGGATTTTG
The DNA here is from genome assembly GCA_017140935.1 of Hamamelis virginiana. NCBI lineage: Eukaryota > Viridiplantae > Streptophyta > Magnoliopsida > Saxifragales > Hamamelidaceae > Hamamelis > Hamamelis virginiana. The sequence goes on from JAESVK010041013.1 coordinate 10,946, forward strand.
TGGTAAACAGATTCGAAGACCATACTTTTCCAAAATATGGGGTCATTGTTTTATTGAAAATAAAACTCTTTTTGTGGTTTCCTTGTTCCTTAAAAATAAGGTGGCGACTCCCAGTTTTTGTCAAACTCTTATTCTTTTTTTTTTTTAAAACCCAATGTTGAGTGGATAATAGAGAAGGATAAATGTGGATAATAGAGAAGGATAAATCGAGACGGATAAAAATCATTCACAATCCCACAATGATTAAATGAAAACGCCTCCCGAGCCGGGTTGGCTGATTCACAATGTGTTGTATTGAGACTCACCAAGGAGTACTTGAAGTTGCACGAATACGTACTTGCTGAGTCGGATAATAGCAAGTGGAAATTGTTTAAGGTATTATTTTTAGTCATTTGTTTTCATTTTTCTTTTCTAATGTATGCATAAGCTAATTACATTCTTATATTTCTGTTTGAACTCTCTTGGAGCACTTGATGGAACTCGTATTCCAGTTATTGTATCTGCGGATAGTCGGGCTAGATATCAAAATAGGAAGGGTAATATTACAACCAATATGTTAGGAGTACGTCGTGCTCCAGACTTGAAATCCATATACGTCTTGCCTGGGTGGGAATGATCTGCACTCGATTCTCGAGTTTTACGTAATGCCATATGTAGAACGCATCGCCTGCATATCCCAAAAGGTATTATTTTTTTACTACTATTTTTATTCAAAAATATTTTATTTAAACTTAATTACTAAAAAAATGATATTATTATGTAGATAAATACTATCTTGTAGATGCGGGTTATACCAATGGACCGGGTTTTTTAGCACCCTATCGAGGCACTAGATACCATCTTGATGAATGGGCTGGTAATACTTCTACAAACTTGAAATAGTTGTTTAATCTTTGGCACTCGAGTGCAAGAAATACAATTGAAAGGTCCTTTGGATTATTGAAAAAGCAGTGGAGTATATTGCGAACTCTTTTTTTTTTACATAGAAACTTAAATACAAAAAAATAATGCATGTTGTGTACTCCACAACTTTATTTGAATTGAATGGTGCCATAATCCAGTACTGGAAGCTCAAGATTTAGAGTTTCTTGCTTCAATAGACCGTGAACTTTATTCTCAACCAACTCAGCGATGAAAGTTTAGCAATGAAGATGATGTCTGTACACACAAATTTCGTGTCCTGTAAATTAAAAGAACGAGAAAAATATGGACAAGATTAATTTGTAGTAATTATGAAAATTAATGGATACAATTCCCTTTTGGGTATATTCTTTATAAAAGAATAAAATCCTCTGATTAATTCTCCTTTGATAGCTCGATGATCCAAGGGCTAAGACAGCTTGATCTCAAATCGGGCAGTGGCTTGATGTTGTTGATCTTGATCCAAGGGCTAGAATAGCTTGATCTTGAATCAGGTGATGACTTGATGTTGATTCAAGGGTGACGATCGCTTGATCTTGAATTGAACATGTTTTCTTGACTTGATTTGATTCAAGGGCGATGAACTTGATCTTGAATCGAACAAGTTTTATTGGCTTGATTTGATTCAAGGGCGACGATCGTTTGTTCTTGAATCAGGCTTCGGAGTGGAAGATTCGGCACTTATGTCTTGTGCTTGTTGAATCTTTCAAAGTATTGATGAATGATTGAAGGTCTGGAGTTTGGCAGAACTTTGACTCTCTTGTTGAATGTCTCGAGTTTGGTAGCACTTCAATACTCTGGAAAAGCCCCCACTTCTTGAATGAGGGCCTCCTATTTATAGAGGAGTTGATGCTCATTTTCAAGGGATTTGACCAATTAGAAAATAGTTATTTTCTAATTAATTTAATTTAAAGATAAGTGGAAGACTTATCTTTTGTTGTGATGATGTGGCCTCCCATGTGTTGACACGTGTCACTTATTATTGATCCACGTGAGTTTTGATGAGTCACCCTTGCTTGTACGTGGGACCCACCAGTCTTGAATTTGAATTGTTGACCAGTTAGACTTTTGATCATTGACTGATTAGACGGTGATATGTACTTCACTAATTTTTTGATGTCTACAATGTCACATGTGTTCAAGTTACTGAACAATGGACAACATTTCGAGATACATTGGCGAAAAAAGGGTTTGAAGATTATCGAGCACGACGCGGTTGATCCAATTATGTTGGATTTTTCACACTCATATGAAATTTGTGAACAATGAACTTCTTTATTTGTTAGTTTAGTTAAGAGATGTGACTTTTATTTTGAGATATGTTGCATTTTTTATACTTGTATGAAATTTGTGAATATGCCTTTTATTTCAATTTGGTGTGACTATGTGACTTTTCATTTATAATTTATATGTTGTTAATGCAGTTTGGTTATATTTTTTTATTATTATCTTTTCTAAATAATTTTAATTCTATTTGCTATTATAAACACAATGAAACTGCATTATTATGCTTGTATTGAATGTTTCTTTAAAATGCTTGATTTGATTTTAATTTGTGATATATAGAATTGAAAATATGGAAGGAAATATTGGAAAGCAAAGAAAGAATAAAGGAAAGCTGGCTATAGAAGATGACAGTAAATTAAAGGAGACAAAGCTTATTTTCGATTGACATTGGAAATGGAGCGTGCATGAATTAGCCCATTGCCTTAAACAAGAAAGGAATATTACCTATATTTCTTCCGCTTCCACTTTAATTGCTCAATTTGCCACAACAATAGCTTCCAACAACGTAAACAATAGAGTGAAGTTATCGAAGAAACATTATGCAATTGTGTCGGATATCTTGGCACAAAGTGGATTTAGTTGGGATGACCCAAAAAAAAAAAAAAAATGATAATAGTTGATGATGAAGGTGCATGGCAAGAATATGTTAAGGTATGCTACTACTTTATGGATGTTTTTTCCTCTCATGCCTAATTACTATCCATTAATATTTAATCTTTGTCTTTCTTAAAGTCACACAAGGATGCGAAACATTTTCGCTGGAAAGTAGTTGAAAACTGGGATGGCATAGTAGATTTGTGTGCCAAAGATAGAGCAACAGGACAAGGTGCGAAAACGGGGCTGGATGAGGTTGAGATTTTAGGTGATGGAAATGTTGTTGATAGTGAGTGGGCTAGTGGTGATATATTGTTTAAAGACTTGGAAACTAGTAGTGGAGCCAATCCTTCCAATAGCAGTACTGATAAGTCTTAAAGGAAAAGGCATCAGTCGACATCTAGTTCTGTTATGTCCCCACAAAGGAAGAAGGGTGGAGAAAGGAAGGAGGCTACCCAAGCATGGAGTGAGTCAATTTTAATACAGTTTTCATTAAATTTATACCAATAAAATAGATGCAGCAGGATATATTTAATGATGTGATCGTGTCTTAACTTATATTTCCGAAATAATTAGAAGAAATAAATTTCACTTTATATATAAAAATAAATCTTTATTTCCGTCCTTCGGGGAGTCTGTTATGATGTGCATCTTATATATGCAAAGTTGCATAAGGTGGCATGCATTATAGCCAATTGCATAACAAATTTTGAAAAATTGACTGTTGGATTAGATAAACCTCTTATGAATTTGTTGTTCGCCAAAAATTACAGTGATCCAAAGGTGAGTTTTTGGAAAAAACAACAGGGAAGAAATGGTATAATTTGAAGAACAAAAAAGTTGTAAGTTGTCCAAGTGACATTTTTTAGAAACTTGTTCATTGGATCATTGTGATTTCTGGCGAATGCGAATTTCATGAGAGATTTATATAATCCAACGGTTAGTTTTTCAAAATATACACTAGAATTGTGTTAGAGGTATGCCCTAAAACCAATCCTAAAGTGCATATCTATTTC
>JAESVK010041027.1:0-10283 GCA_017140935.1 Hamamelis virginiana
TCCTCTCCTTCTTCTTCTTCTTATTCTCTGTCAGCCCAGCCCCCCCCGTGACCCAGCCGCCGTGACCCCGCCGTTGAACCAGCTGCCGCGAACCAGCCACCTCGAACCAGGTTTATCTCTGTTTTTTCTTTTTGAAATGAAACCCTAAAAAAGCCTCCAGCTGTGTTCTCTTGAAGATCACTATGATACTTGATGCAGATATCCTCCTATTGGATGTGGCTCCACTCACCCTTGGGATCGAAACAGTGGGTGGGGTGATGACCAAGTTGATTCCCAGGAACACTGTTATCCCTACCAAGAAATCTCAAGTTTTCACTACTTACCAGGATCAGCAAACCACCGTCTCCATTCAGGTTTTTGAAGGTGAAAGGAGTCTCACAAAGGATTGCAGGGAGCTTGAGAAATTTGACCTCACTGGAATTCCTCCAGCTCCAAGGTTTGTATCAATGCTTTTATCCAATCTCTATATAATTACTTAAAAACTGTTGTCAAGAAATTAACAAGATTTGATCCCTTGATTGGACAGGGGAACACCTCAAATTGAAGTCACTTTTGAAGTTGATGCAAATGGCATCCTGAATGTCAAGGCAGAAGACAAGGGCAGAGGCAAATCAGAGAAGATCACCATCACAAATGACAAGGGTCGCCTGAGCCAGGAGGAAATTGATCGGATGGTTCGTGAGGCAGAAGAGTTTGTAGAGGAAGACAAGAAGGTGAAGGAGAAGATTGATGCTCGTAATGGCCTAGAGACATATGTCTACAACATGAAAAACCAGATAAATGACAAAGACAAGCTTGCTGACAAGCTCGAGTCAGAGGAGAAGGAGAAGATTGAGAGCGCAGTGAAGGATGCTCTTGAGTGGCTAGATGAGACGATTTTTTAGATCAGAACAAAGCTTACCTGCGCCGTCATCGCCGGAGATGGGCCGTCGTCGCCGGAGACGGAGAACCGATCGACCAGGTGCAGAGGAGGGTGAGACGAAGGAAATGAGAGAGAGTCAGCTCTCACCAGGTGCGCAGAATGGGTTTCGTGAAATGCAGGTTTAGCTCGTTTTCCCTCTTGTTTTGTGTTTTTTTTTCATTGAAAGAGGTCCAAAACGATGCCGTTTTGGAGAGACCGTAAACAAAAAAAATAAGGCCGGCCTTACCTCAGAATTTCTGTATATATATATATATATATATATATATATATATATAAAGAAAGAGAGAAAGAGTTAATTCAATTATTCCTATAAGAATCAATACAAAAAGCCTGAGGCTGTCTATCCCTAATAGCAGACATTAGTGTTGTTAATTGTTGGTGGCTTCCTAAATAAAGCAATCATAGTTTACTTGCAATGATGTGCAACAAAAACATGAGCAGTAATTGCATGACTGAATAACATAAATTGTATAACACACTAAACAACATGAAAACTGTGAAATTGTATTACAGAAATAATATATATTTCCAATGATAAGATGATCTTCCATCTCTCCATTTCTTAAAAGTTTAAATATCTTAACTTTCCAACAAAAAATGCATGTCAATTATGTTCCCATATTTTTGCCGTAATTTTCAAAATTTTAGAATGTTTCTAGTAGACCTCCATAAATTTATCACAAAAGTTTTTCAGTTATATGTGTCTAGGATGAATATCTGCTGCATATATGTTGACGCGTCCAATAGGGGAAAAAAATTTAAATAGAAGTTTCCTTATCAAATAGCTTCTAGAGCATGATTCTCTAAATACCCCTTGATCCATATAAACAAGTAAAACCAACATCCATATTTACCTTGTGTGTTCGTAGATCAGGGTCATTCACCAGAACAGGGCACACTGATTACTTGATTTGGGGGCATATATATTCTGTATTTAAATTATATCAATATACTTATAGGAAAAAAATAAAAAATTTATTAAAAGAAAAATAGAAGTTGTCCTTCAACTTAGTCATACAATCCTGCCAAAAAAAAAAATCAGATGAACTATTTGAGATGAAAATAGCATATAAAAGAATTCAGAACACTGTTGATTGGTTATGTGTGAGACCCTGAAATTTGATTGAATATAATATATGTGTATATACATATATATATGTGTGTGTGTGTGTGTATTGAATATACAAATTTTTATTCATTAATTTGCCTGCACATATGGTTTATTTTGATTGGGCCAAGTGTCAAAATATGAGTGATGGAGCATATGCCTTATGGTGCACCTCATGCACCCAAGAATGCCATCTATACTTGATGGTAGAGCTCACCAATGAGCAATGACCAGCTGGTTGCTTGATGAGGAAGACCACCAATGAAAATCAGCCAAATGGTAACTTGGCAACCAAGGTCACCAATGAGAATCAGCCATTTGCGTGATTAGGCTGAGCTAAATATGATTAACATGCGATAAGTTTGGCTTTATTTCAGCCAATGAGAAAATTACAGCAGAGAGAGAGATAGAGTTCTTGGTTTGCAAGGAATTAAGAGAGAAAGAGAGAGAGAGAGACTTCTAAAATTCGTGGACAGCAAGTCTCCAAGCTGCAAAAGAAAAGAGGAAGGGAGAGAGAGAGAGAGAAAGAAGAGAAGCGAAGAGAAGAAGAGAAAGAGAGAGAAAGAAAACTCAATTTTCGGAATGTTGAAGGGGCTACTTTTGAGCAACTTTTGAAGATTCATACTCATTCAACAATCCCAATTAAGGTATGATTCTCATACCTTGTATATTCCTTGACAGATTTGAATGAATTTGGGGAGTTTTTGAAGCCATTACAAGCTCCTAAAACTCACCCAAAGTTCATAAATATCATGATTTCATGTAATTTCATGTGAAATTCAATTTTTATATAAATGATGAATTGAAAATCTACTTGGCCATAAAAATTCTCCTTTTAGTCATATTAACTTACCCTAGTGAGCCCAAGAGTCAATTGTAAGTGTAGAGTGTGAATTTTTAGAGCGAGAAAGCTTCCATGAAGCTTTAATGGTGGAAGCAATGGTGATTTTTCATTTTTCATACTAAACGACATAACTGAAGGTTATGGCTATTTTTGCATGGATACTAGAGGTTCAACCATGAATTATCATGGTGACCTCATATTTTTCCCATTATTATATTATTTTTGGTGAATTTTCGAAGCCATGGGAGAGAAAAATACCCAGAAAATAGAGGTTAATTCCAAAAATTCCAAATTTTGGATATGTTGTAGATGATGATTTTAGGAAAATTTAGAAACTAGTTCATCAAATTTGGAGTTTTTTAGAGGGGGAAATGAAGGAATCAAAATCTGTAAAAATAGGAAAAAAATAGAGGAACAAGATGAACAGTAACCAAGCCATCCCCACGCACGCGTGGTGGCGCGTGTGGCCGTCACCTGTCCCCAATTTTTTTTTAAATGTGTAATCTTTTATGTTAAATATGTTTGAGGTTGTTTGGGGTGTGTTTGGTCGCTAGAAAATTCCCGGTGAATTTTTAAAGTTTCGTGCAGTTTTTAAAAGTCAAAATTTTGACTTAAACCCTATAATTTTCTAACAAATTTTGTCCCAAACTACTTTATACATGTTTCTACACATATTTTAATATTTTTGGTAAATTAAAACGGGACTGAGAATGCCCCATTAATTTTCTGCAAAATTTTGGAATTAATTAAGAGTTTTGGGAAAAAATTTATTCACGAATTGACTTAATTTATAAACAGAAATTATTCCTTCGACTTAGGGCTAATCCTTGGAATGATTTAGTACATGTTTAGAGTCAGAGTGCGCAGCGGAAGTATGGCGGGTCCATAACCCATAGGCCACAGGATCGAAACCCAAAATTTGTACACAAACAGATATTAAAAATAACTGTGAAATTGAATATAATAATAATAATTATTATTATTATTATTACCATAATTCTTGTTATGATCATTATTTATTTATGATCTTATATGCTTGGATAAATGCATGAATTATCCTGTAAATACGATATATGCTTGCGTTAATATGCATGAGATATATGCCATGTGCATCGCATAAACTATTTGCATCTGGCATGAAGCAAAATTACATGTGGGATATTGTGATCAGTGGTGGCTCCAGTGAGTGAGCATGATGATTCATATGCATAGCATTGATATAACTAGCATGCATATTATGAACTGTGATTATGAACTGTGGAAACAAGGAGTTGAGATATCACCGATGGACAAAAAATCTTGGAAACAATTAGTGCACTAATATATCACCCATGTTAAAAAACAGCAAATAAATTCTCTTGCCAGTGAGTGGCAATCGTGGTAGGTCCTAAAAAGGTGGGGACTGGGTGATTACATACCCTAGCACCGGGGGAGAAGGTATGCTGTTGTGGTAGGATGGTTGTGTACCCAGTGGGGTAGCCATCCGGGATGGTTGTGATACACTAAAATGAGGTAGCCATCCGTGTGAATATTATCTATTTTGCAAGAAAGACAGAACTGAGTAAATGGCAGGTATGACTGCATGAGCATTGCATCGTCTATCTGTCATATGCATAAAGCATGCATGTTGTGTGAGATAATTTGTGATAGATGGTTGTGATACCCTAAAATGAGGTAGTCATCCATGTGAATGTTCTATATTTTGCATGAGAGGCAAAACAAAGTAAATGGCAGGTATGATTGTATAAGCATTGCATTGTATATCTGTCATATGCATAAAGCATGCATGATGTGTGAAATCAATTATTGTGAAAAAGTGATGGATATATTCTGTAATATAAAAATAAATTACAGATATGATGATCTTACTATGAGATGTTGGTTTTTACAATATGTAAATAAATTACATATGTGATGACCTTAATAAGTGATGTTTGATTGATGTTGGAACTTGCTGCAAATTTGAGATTCCTGACGTTTCTTTCAAAAGCGTCATGTAGTATTTGAGGTTTGCAAATCTTACTAAGCAATAGTGGTTTTGCTCATCCCTTTCCCTTTTTCCCCCCTCTCCCATAGGACCAGCAACTTAGTAAACTAGATGGAGATTTTTTGAATTTGGGATATTCTAAAGACAATCATGACAGTGTTGATCTTTCTTATCTGTGGACACTCATTTTGGGTTTGTAATATAATTTTTTTTTTGGTACATTACGGGACTGTACTCATGATACAAACTAGTACTCAGTGCTACCTTTATTTTTTTGAGATGTTGTAAATTATCTTAAAGTCTTCCGCACATGTTTAATTTTGTAAAACTGTTTTAAACTATATTATTTTTAAATGGAATTATTCAAAGATAAGCGCTTGATGTTTCATCACTTCGACATAGGAGTTACCCTGTGCAGGGTGTTACAATTTTGTGGTATCAGAGCTTTTGGTTGAGCGAGTACTAGTCACAGAGAGAAACACTGTCCATGAATAGGTTACTGAATTGTGGTATCTGTGACTTCAAGTTTGGACCGAGATGTCCGAGCCTGGGGGGAGGTGAGTTCGTCTTTAGTGAGTAATGATTCAGAGCCCTCCGACCCTGTAAAGGTTCGAGATATATATTGTATAGAGGATATTCGAACTCGGACTCACATGGGGGACGATGGTGCTACAGGATCTAGCGAGATCCTTAGTGGTGAGAATTCCACGTGTGTGTGAGAACTGTGATGTCCGAATAGCTGGTAAAATGATGCCAGCTAAGTTGATTCTTTTGTCTACGAAAAACTTTGATGTAATACTTGGGATGGATTGGTTGACAACCTATGGTGCTATCTTGGATTGCCAACATAAGATAATTAGGTTCTCTGCTCTAGGATTACCTGAGTTAATTTTTCAGTGTTTACTTAGGGTAGATACCTTTGTGTCTGGGTATTTAGCATCCCTAGAAGAATCGAGTAGATCGCAAACTTTAGATCAAATCTCTGTAGTTCGAGAGTATAAGGACGTATTCCAAGAAATTTCGGGGATACCTCCAAAAAGAGATATTGATTTCACGATTGAATTAATTCCTTGAACGACTCCTATTTCGGTTTCACCCTACCGAATGGCTAAACTGGAGTTTGTGGAGTTAAACAAGCAGCTAAAAGAACTTCTACAGCTTAGTTTCATACGAGAAAGTACATCTTTGTGGGGATCGTCAGTGCTGTTTGTCAAGAAAAATGATGGATCATTGCGGATGTGTGTGGATTATCGACGCCTGAATCAAGTCACTATCAAAAATAAGTATCCACTACCACATATAAATGATTTGTTCGATCAACTTCAAGGAGCGGAGATATTCTCGAAGATCAATTTGCGATCCGCATATCATCAACTCTTGGTACATGAATTTGATGTACCCAAGACAACCTTTTGTATGCGAAATGGACTTTTCGAATTCCTCGTGATGTCGTTCGGAGTTACAAATTCGCCCGCTATCTTTATCGATCTGATGAATCGCGTGTTTCAACCTTATTTGGATAAGTTCATTATTGTGTTCATTGATGACATACTAATTTATTCCAAAACACCAAAGGAGTATGAGCAGCATTTACGAGTTGCTTTGCAGACGCTGAAAGAGCACAAATTGTACGCTAAGTACGAGAAGTGCGATTTCTGGCTCAAGGAAGTAAAGTTTCTAGGGCACATGGTATCTAGAAAAGGAATCATGGTGGATCCCTCAAAAGTTGCAACCGTGCTTGAATGGAGTCAACCCACTACTCCGACTGAAGTTAGAAGTTTCTTAGGACTGGCAGGTTACTACTGAGGATTCATAGAAGGATTTTTGAAGATCGCATTGCCGATGACTCGCCTGACCCGGAAGGACGTAGCATTTGTATGGAACGACAAAAGCGAACAGGCATTCCAGATGCTAAAAGAAAAATTGACCACCGCCCCTGTTCTAATGCTTCTTAAGGACGATGTCAGATTTTTTGTGTATAGAGATGCTTCGTATTAGGGTCTTGGATGCATACTAATGCAGGAGCTAAGAGTTAACGCTTATGGTTCGCGACAATTACGATCTCATGAACTCAACTATCCGACGCATGATCTGGAGCTAGCTGCAGTAGTCTTTGAGCTCAAATTGTGGAGGCATTACTTGTACGGCCAAGAGTTCGATCTGTACACCGATCACAAAAGTTTAAAGTACCTGTTTTTCCGGAATGAGTTAAACATACGGCAAAGGCGATGGATGGAGCTGATGAAGAATTATAACTTCGTCCTGCAATATCAACCAGGAAAAGCAAACGTGGTAGCTGATGCACTAAGTCGTAAACCTCGGGGAATCGTTGCTCTCCTAATGATACGAGAATGGATTCTATTAGAAAAGTTAGCATAGTTTGACTTCGTTGTCGAACAGTAAGAAGGTAGAGTTCGATTCTTCTGTATAGATGTGTACCCACACATTATCGCAGAAGTAACTAGCGCGCAAGCTCAATGTCTTGGACTACAAGAGTGATTCAAAGCTATGGCTAAGAAGGAACCTGAAAATTGGAAGATTGGAAAAGACGGAAGTCTGAGAACAAGAGAAAGACTTTGCGTGCCCGACGTACCTAATCTAAGGGAGAAAATTCTCGATATAGCGCACCGTTCTAAGTACTCGATACATCCAGGAAGTACCAAGATGTACAGAGACTTACGAAGACAATTCTGGTGGGAAGGCATGCAAATGGACGTGACTAAATTTGTGGAATCTTGTTACACATGCCAGAGAGTGAAGGGGGAACATCAAAAACCACTGGAATTACTCCAACCTTTGGAAATACCCGTGTGGAAGTGGGAGCACATATCCATGGACTTTATCACTGACTTGCCAAGGTCGAAGAAAATGCATGATGCTATTTGGGTTGTAGTAGATCGATTGAAGAAATCTGCGCATTTATCACCTACAATATGAAGTATTCGGTGGAAAAGTTGGGAAAGTTGTATGTTGAAAACATTGTTCAATTTCACGGCATTCCAGTCTCAATTGTCTCCGACAAAGATTCTCGCTTTAGATCTGACTTATAGAAAAGCTTGCAAAAAGCTTTTAGCACGGAAATCAAGATGAGCACAACAGAACACCCCTAGACTGACGATCAAACGGAACGAGTAAACCAAGTTCTCGAAGACATGCTACGAGCTTACATCTTAGATTTTGGAGAATCGTGGGAGGATTCCTTACCGCTGGTAGAATTATCATACAACAATAGCTATCACGCAAGCATCGGGATGGCTCCTTTCGAAGCTCTGTATGGCAGATCGTGTAGATCACCCACTGGTTGGAGAGAAGTCGGCGAGAGATCCTTCTGGAAATATTGAAATCAAAATTGGGTCCTGACTTTATTCGAGAAACAGCAAAGAAGATTGATATCATCCGGGAACGATTGCAAGCTGCTCAGAGTAAACAGAAATATTATGCAGACAAAGGAAGACGACTTATGGATTATAAGATTGGAGATGAAGTCCTTTTAAAAAATATCACCTGTGAGAAGTCTGGTTCATCACAAGAAGAAGAAAGGAAAGCTGTTGCCAAGATATATAAGTCCATTTCCCATTACAGCTAAAATAGGAGTTGTAGCTTATCGCTTAAATTTACCTGCAGAGCTTGCCCGAATTCACAACACATTTCATGTATCTATGCTAAAGAAGTATGTTCATGACCTATCGCACATTATTGATCATAGTGATCTCAAGGTAAAAGAAAATGCCAAGTACGTTCAACTGCCATTCAAGATATTAGCTCGTGATGTGAAGAAGCTTTTCACAAAGGAGATACCATTAGTTAAAGTGCAATGGAATTAGCATGATGAACGAGAAGCCTCCTGGAAGATAGAGTCCGAAGTCCGTGAGAAGTATCCACATCTCTTTGTTGATACCTGATTTCGGGGACGAAATCCTGTTAAGGGGGAGGTATTGTGAGACCCTGAAATTTGATTGAATATAATATATATATATATATATATGGAATATACAGATTTTTATTCATTAATTTGCTTACACATATGGTTTATTTTGATTGGGCCAAGTGTCAAAATATGGGTAATGGAGTATATGCCTTATGGTGCACCTCATGCACCCAAGAATTCCATCTATACTTGATGGTCAAGCTCACCAATGAGCAATGACCAGCTGGTTGCTTGATGAGGAAGACCACCAATGAAAATCAGCCAAATGGTGCCTTGGCAACCAAGGTCACCAATGAGAATCAGCCAGCCTTGGCAACCAAGGTCACCAATGAGAATTAGCCATTTGGGTGATAAGGCTAAGCTAAATATGATTAACATGTGATAAGTTTGGCTTTATTTCAACCAATGAGAAAATTACAGCAAAGAGAGAGAGACTTCTTGGTTTGCAAGGAATTAAGAGAGAGAGAGAGAGAGAGAGACTTCTAAAATTCGTGGACAGCAAGTCTCCAAGCTGCAAAAAGAAAAGAGGAAGGGAGAGAGAGAGAAAGAAGAGAAGGGAAGAGAAGAAGAGAAAGAGAGAGAAAGAAAACTCAATTTTCGGACTGCTGAAGGGGCTACTTTTGAGCAACTTTTGGAGATTCATAGTCATTCGAAAATCTCAATTAAGGTATGATTCTCATACCTTGTATATCCTTTGATGGATTTGAATGAATTTGGGAAGTTTTGGAAGCCATTACAAGCTCCTAAAACTCACCCAAAGTTCATAAAAATCATGATTTCATGTAATTTCATGTGAAATTCAATTTTTATATACATGATGAATTGAAACTCTACATGGCCATAAACTTTCTCCTTTTAGTCATATTAACTTACCCTTGTGAGCCCAATAGTCAATTGTAAGTGTAGAGTGAGAATTTTTAGAGAGAGAAAGCTTCCATGAAGATTTAATGGTGGAAGCAATGGTGATTTTCATTTTTCATACTAAACGAGATAACTGAAGGTTGTGGCTATTTTTCATGGATACTAGAGGTTCAACCATGAATTATCATGGTGACCTCATATTTTTCCCATTATTATATTATTTTTGGTGAATTTTCAAAGCCGTGGGAGAGAAAACTACCCAGAAAATAGAGGTTAATTCCAAATTTTCAAATTTTGGATATGTTGTAGAGGATGATTTTAGGGAAATTTAGAAACTGTTTCATTGAATTTGAAGTTTTGTAGAGGGAGAAATGAAGGAATCAAAATCTGTAAAAATATGAGAAAAATAGAGGAAGAAGATGAATAGTAACCAAGCCACCCCCACGCACGCGTTGTGGCGCATGTGGCAGCCACCTGTCCCCAAATTTTTTTTCAAAATGTGTCATTTTTTATTTTAAATATGTTTGAGGTGGTTTGGGGTGTGTTTCGTCGCGAGAAAATTCCCGGTGAATTTTTTAATTTTCACGCAGTTTTTAAAAGTCAAAATTTTGACTTAAACCCTATAATTTTCTA
>JAESVK010041031.1:156-12903 GCA_017140935.1 Hamamelis virginiana
GTAGAAAACCTGAAAAGGCTGCTTAGGCAAAAATTAGGGCAAGAGCTCGCTAGGTAGAAAACTTGCAAAGGCTGCCTAGGCAAAAAGTAGAGCATTAAAAAAAAAATGCTTTTCAATTGATCCCATGAACTACAAGGACCTGATTCTCCAAGTATTCAAAACAAAGTTGAAAACAAAGTTGAAAGTTTTATGAAGAAAAGAAATATTCAAAGGATGGAGATATGTAGGCAGCCCATAAAGTTACCTTGGGTGCAGTCCAATTCTTTAAGGCAAAACAACCCTGTGTTTGTTTTCAATTGTAATTATTTGCATTGATTTATTCAAAATTAAAAAGATAGAATTCTTTTATTCAGGAGATGAAGAGAAACCTTTCAAAGGTCTATTACATGCCATATGATTCTAATTCCATTCATTCTAAATAATAAAAAGCATGGGAAATATATTTCAAAAGTTCTGTCAATTCCTTTGTTCCTTCCTGGAAATTTCTTCAGAGTCATCATCTCTTATTCTCTTGTAAAGTACTACTTGTAAAGCATTAGGTGGAAGTAACGAAGTGTCCCCTTGCTCTTCAGATGAGAGATTTTCGATAAGTCCTGAGATCCTAGCCTTCCTTTCTTGTCCCCGAGTACCCATATCCTGAGACAACCATTGTTTATAAACCTCATCCAGTTCAAAAGGCCCATGAGAGAAATCAATGTGAGTTGTGCGCAATACAGATGGCCACCTTGACATCAAAGCCTTTACCATCGATGGAGAGATCGCCTTGGAAGTATAAGTATGCTCTGGAAGAGATGGAATCGTCTGTTTGGTCCCCATTTGGCTAAGCAATTGGGTTGCCCAATACAAAGAAGTGTGTTTCAGCCCTACCAAAATCACAGCAGAATAACCTGGAGAACAGAGCAGATAATGGCCAGAACAGGTCCAGTCATGTACATACCACTCGATGTCATCCCAAGAGAGAGTAGACAGAAAAGTCAACCATTTGAGTAAAGTGTTTTCTCAAGGTAAGGTAATAGCACGACGATGATAGGAAGCATGGTAAGAAGTACCAGTAGAAGGAGCAATGAATTTGAGCCTCTCAATTAACCACATTTGCAGTAGAATGGGGCTACCTTCAAAAGGAACCTTGGGGTCGGAGTGCAGTTTGTCTAAACCGTTCAGAGTTTCGGCGAGGACCATTGGCATCATGTTTTGTGATGTAGAAAGGGGTAAAACTAGCTCACACAATTCTAATGGAACCAGGAAAGAGCCAGTACAGAAGAAAAATTGCCCGAGAAGGCATAAAACTAAGGCATGTTAAACGGGCCGTGAAGTGGTGAATTGATTCAAGCTGGGGTGAAGAAAAGAAGTAGCAAGTTTTAGGAGATTAAGGTTGGTACCTTCGATGAATGTAGAAGCATCTCTTTCAGTGATCTCAAGAAGAGAAGCGAGAGTTGTTGTGTACTTACGCCGAATCTGTGGGAAGATGAAAGGTTCTTTCAGTGGAATAGACATGATCGCGCAGAATTCCTCCAACAGTGGGCATATTTCTTCGGTGCCGAAGTTGAAAACATGAATTGTGGGATCCCAAAATTGGCTTGCAGCAATGAGAAACATGGTTTCTATCTTGATTTGTTGAAGAGAGAAACATGCATTCAAGTTGAAGCGGGCGAACACCTTTTTGTCTTCCTTCGTCATTCTCGCCATGAATCTTTTCAAAACTTGGGGGAGAGCCTCCATGATGCTTAAAACTATTGTAGGATGGTTGTAGAGGCTGCTAAGGGTCCTTTTTTATAGGCCTAGGTCAGGTCTGAAGAGAAATTAGAAACTGAAGAGGCTAGAAATTGGAAACTGTCAAAAATAGGCAAAATTAGGCGGGCCATTACGGTGACCGTCCTAGGCAGGATGGCTAGCCATCCTAGGGTGGACGGCCAACCGTCCTGGCTTGGATGGTCACCAGGATTTGGCCACCCAATTTTGCCGATTTTGCTTGTTTTCGACTTTTTTTTTGAGTTTTTGTGCATTCGGGGCCTCGATTTTGATTTTTGTTGACTTTGTTGCTATTTACAAGTTTTAAAACATTGGTATTAGTTCAATCATGATCAAAAGTGTGAGAACTAATAGCAGTGAATGAGTTTTAACAGTGCACATACACCATAAAAGTGAGAAAACTTGTTTTGGTACAAATGTTAGCAAATACATATGATTTTCAAAGTGAAACCCCATGTCTCATAGAAGATTGGTCAATGTCTTAAAGAGCTCCTCCTTATCCCTCTGCTAGATCCCTCGCCAGCTGAAGAATGACGTGGTGGGTCAGGTGCCTGAAACGGAGTTCACAGTTTGATCAGTTTGTGAAAAGGGAAGGAAATTGAATTTGAGAATGTGATTTGAAGTTACCTGTTGACGAGTGAGAGCGGAAGTCCTCAAGCTCATCCTGCGAAGGTCACACCTCATGGCGGTAGTAAGATCGATGTAATCCTGGCAATACTCTCGAGGGACCTGTCAGGAAGGAATGATGTCAGTGTATTTGTGGGAATGTATGTGTAGTTCTTTGGTTCAGTGGGAGGTTTACTTGTTCGTAAGAAGGATCTATGTGATATCCCTCATCGACTGAAGGTCGTGAAATAGTAGAAGTCACGAAGTTATCTTCAACTATCAGCTCAATGTTCCAGTCTGCAGGCTATAAGGCAGGAGGCCTATTTGCGTCTTGATCATCATCACTAGCAGCAGCTCTAGAGCTTTGACCCCGGGAACGACGACTCTGTGAACATAAAGATGAAGTTTTGTGATTGCATTTATAGGGATGAAAGGAAGCATTCTCAAAAGTCATACCCTCTCAGGCAGTTCTCCAGTCGCTAAAGGGCGCATCAAGAATTGCTGGCAGAAGACCTCATAGCTCGCATCAGAGAAAAGGAAAGCGGAAAGATCCACTCCTCTCTTGGACTCTAATAGGGCCTCACCCTTCAGTTTGTCAATGTGACGCATATTTGCAGGAGGCAGAAAAGGCACCCTAGCTGCATCCATGTTTCCATAGACTTGGCGACAGACTCTTTCACCCAAGTACCAGTATCTGCCAGCAGGCCCCTCAAATAAAATTTGCCTATGTGTTAGGAGTACGCTATGCATGTGGGGGGAAGCCAAAGTAGTCCTCCAAGTACCCCATGGGTCCCAGTTCACCTGAAGATTATGAAGAGTATGAGAGTTGAATTTAGAAGATTTAAGAGAAAGACAATGGTTTGGGATTTTACCTGTTCTGCAGTGAAACCAGCAAGGATAGCCTTGGCAGTGGCATAATCATACCTATGGAGGTTAGATTTTTTCCTGTGGCATGGATCAAAGCGAGCTAGAAATGGCCATTGGTTAACCCCGTCTTTCAAGAGAGGACAATCAAGACCCAAGTAGATGAAAGCCCATACCTGCATGAAAGAAAGATCAAGAAATTGACAAAGATATAGGGAGATTTTTATTGAAAGACACCAGATGAAATCAGTACCTGCCATATGAAAGCCAAGCCGCCGAAGTCTTGAGCAGCATCTCGTGATTTGTCACTCATAGAGTGATACATGGTCACTAATGCAGCTCCGCCCCAGTCATACAGGCGAACATTATCCATGTCCTCCAAGCTCTTCAAGAAGCCTAGAGGAGCTATATCCTGTGTACCCGCAAAGAAAGTGCGCAGAATGAATGCTCGGGCAATATCCTCGGGTTCCCATCCCTCCTCTTCACTTTGAATACTGAAGTGATTATAGAGCCAAGAGCGCCTGACTCCTCTTTTTGTCAAATGAACATTTTCAACGCCCAAGAGATTGTGCAGGTATTCTTCATCAGTGTGAGCTTCTTCATAAAAAGCGAGTGGTTGGCCTCCAATATGAAGTCCTGTAATCATGGTGAAATCAAGTGGGGTCATAGTCGTTTCCCCAAACCCGAAGTGAAATGTGTTGGTGGTGTCCCACCAGAGTTCAGAAAGAGCAATCATAGCCATTCTATCCATGTTGTCGAGCCAGAGAGAATCTAAGAAGAACTTGAAGCCTGCCTGCTCTACAATGGCCTTGGCTTGGGGTTTGCGTGTCTCCATTAATTCCCACCATTTGATTAGCTTACCTAAGGAGTATCGTGTACGGATTTCGAAATTGGGCTGCATAAGCACGTTTGGGTTATATTCACATCAAAGCAAATGTTGTTATTTCTAAAGAACCTTTGATTAAAATGCAATGCAAGCATGACTATTGATTTAAATATCATGAAATGAAGTAAAATTTATGCTTTGAATGAACCAAAATGATCAATACATTTTCAAAATGGTTTTTACAAAAAGATGAGTGCATATTGGGTGATACAATTTATTATCAAAGGCATGGGTGGTGTCACCAAAATCCAAAGTGTTTCAAATTCAAAATTGATGGTGTTTTAATCAAATTAAACATCATGGAAAATTTTTGAGATACTTTACTTGACATGAGATGACTTGTAAAAAAGAAAATGGATGATGGGGCCATTTAGGCATTTTATCAAACATGTGATATGCATATTTTCAAAATGATATTTTCAAATGTAATTGATCATGGCAAATACTTTCTAAAATCCTACAAAAATCATTGAAACATGATTAGGATATGTTTGATTTGAAAAATCAAAGTTTACTTCATTGAGGCATTTCATCAAACACTTGGTGTGCACCATTGACAAGCTTGTGAAGCTATGAAATGGGGCTTCCATGCTTTTCCCAAAGGTTACAATGATATGAAAATCAACAATCACAACATGCAAACAAGCATTTCTATTCAATCAATTGCATATGAATCAAGAGTTATTGAGGAAATTTAACTTACATTGTCTTTGGAGTGAATATACGAAAGATATGTTCTAGGCTCCAAGAGTAGAGATGGTGGATGGGAGTCTCCATATGATGGTGCCTTGTATCTAGCCTTGACTTCCAAGAATGGATACTTCAAGTAAGGTGGAGGAAATTGATTCCTATCCATTTTCGAAGAGAATGGAGTATGTGGGAAATAGAGAGGTTCACACCAAAATGGAAACAAGTTGAAGAACTTGAGAAGATGAAGATGATTTTGTGTTGGCAAGAGTGCAAACCAAAGATTTGGTTGAGTATGTATGAATTGAAGATCAAAGGTTAGGGTTTTGGAGCAAAACCAAGTTAGAAGGTGGCTTAGAATGAGCACAAGAGTGCACATGAGCATGAGAGGCTTTAAAAGAACAAAAATATTTCGGGTCACACATGGTGACCGTCCTAGCTAGGACGGCCAACCGTCCAGCCCAGGACGGCTAGCCGTCCAGGCTAGGACGGCCACCAGTGTGCCCCTCTTTGATTTTCTCAAATTTTGTTTTTTCGATCAATTTTTTCCAAAATTAGTTCATGTTTTGCATGAAAATTACCACTAAATGATGATTTTGAATGATGATTTTGAAAACATTATATATGGGAGAAGTACCATATAATTGAGGCTGTGTTCATGTGGGAGATGTACCATATGAACAATGAGTTTGAAGTTATTTTATATGAGACATAAAATAATGATTTGAATTGTCTTTTGAAATTATTTTATGTGAAACATAAAATGATGATGTGAGATTATTTTATGTGAGACATAAAATAATGCTTTATATGAGACATAAAATAATGCTTTATATGGGAGAAGTACCATATAATTGAGAATGTGTTCACATGGGAGATGTACCATGTGAACTATGAATTTGAGTTATTTTATGTGAAGCATGAAATAACATTTTGAGTTGTTTGAAATTATTTTATGTGAAACATAAAATGATGAAGTGAGATTATTTTGTGTGAGACATAAAATAATGCTTTATATGGGAGAAGTACCATATAATTGTGAATGTGTTCACATGGGAGATGTACCATGTAAACTATGAATTTGAGTTATTTTATGTGAAGCATGAAATAACATCTTGAATTGTTTGAAATTATTTTATGTGAAACATAAAATGATGAAGTGAGATTATTTTATGTGAGACATAAAATAATGCTTTATATGGGAGATGTACCATATAATTGATGATATGTTCATATGGGAGATGTACCATATGAACAATGAATTTGAATTATTTTATGTGAAACATAAAATAATGTGTTTAAAACATTTCATGTGAGACATGAAATGATAAGTTTGAATTGTTTTATGTGAAACATAAAATAATGATTTGAAAATATTTATATAGGAGAAGTACTATATAAATAATAATTCTTATGGGAGATGTACCATAGGAATAATGAGTCTGGACTAGTTTATGTGAGAGAAGTATCACATAAGATGATAATTTGTATGTATTTATGTGAGAGAAGTATCACATAAAATGATGATTTGTGTATGCTTATGTAAGTGAGATATCACATAAATGCTTGTTTTGTGGTTTGTTAGTGTGTTTGATTTTGAGATAATTGGAAGTGTAACTTCCGAGAAGGACTCCGGTCCCTTAAGATAATTGGAAATGAGTTTTCCAAGAAGAGTCGTTGACTCCAGGGATAAGATAATTGGAAGTGTGACTTCCAAGAATTGTCTTCATTCCGAGTTTATTCAGGAAATAGATTCCAATGTTCGTGAGAAGTTGGTTGGATTATCCCTCTTTTGTTGCGGCAAAAATGGGATGCCATTTTGTTTCGTTGGTATTACACGGCGAAGCCATGAAACACCAACGAGGGGCTTCTGTGGACACCCCATTTTTACCAATTATTTCTACTATATGTTCATGCAAATGATTAACTAGAATAGCTGATCATTTGGTGAGGAATTGGCCTTGTAAAGACCAAATTGCCCTTTTCTGAGGAAAAGGACAATTCATTATTTCATGTGTACATTTGGATTGGAATCAACCCATTTGTATTGCATTTGACTTTTGAGGTGTTTTAGAACATCCCTGTAAATTTTCATAGCATTCTGATGAGAGCTCGATAGGTAATTAGGGTTTTTGCGACTTGAAGGACATTTTTGTCATTTTTCTCGTATAATTTCCGAATGACCTCCGAATTCGAAACGGATTGTTTCATGAGGTTTATATAGATGTGGGGAGTGTATTTGGAGTGTCAATTGAGCCTTTGAATGGTTGGGATAGATTCGCCCAAAATCGATCCCACGGGTAAGAATGAGCTGAATTAGGGTTTTGTTCAAATCGACCGTGAATTGGTCATTTTCACAAAAATGAAAGATTTTCAAAACATGTTTTCAAGTACCAATTTCATATTAAAATCATATTTTTAGAAGTGGTGCAAGCCTAATTGATTAATTTTACAAAACAAAGAATGGTTATATGACCAATTTTGGCACAACCGGGTCAATTGGCTAGCTTTTTGCTAAAATCCTTGACCATGGTCAAGTATTTTTAACCCAAAAACATTCTAAAAATGTGGAGGATCAAAACACGGTCGTTTTGAGCCCTGAACCATCGGATTTGGATCAAATTTGACCAAAATTTGGCCAAAATTTGAAAACCCTAGAATCAGGGAAGAAAAAATGGGAAGTCAGCATGGTGACCGTCCTAGCTAGGACGGCCAACCGTCCAACCCAGGACGGCCAGCCGTCTAGGCTAGGACGGCCACCAGCATGCTCGAGCCCATTTTGCATTTTTAGCATGTTTGAAACTTTCCCACTTGTTTTGGCCGATTTGGTTTGTTTTTTTGGAATAAATTCGAAGGGTTTTCAGCTGGCAAACCCTAGCATGATCAATTCTAAGCCTTAGGATCATTTTTAGATGGATTAATCCTAACCATTCAAAGTTTTGAACCCTAGCTCTATATATGTTGCATTATGGAGTTAGAGGGGAGAGGGAGAGAATTCTAGGGTTTTTGAGAAGGAGGCTACAGATCTGAACCTTCATCTTCACACCATTGAAGGGGCAAGAACCGAAGGCTAAGAGCTTGGAGGAAGGTAGCCAAGAATGAGGGAGAAAGGTAAATCCTCAACCTTATATTTTGTTTTCATGAATTCTTATATAAGTCTATGATGCTATGGTATAAGTCCTCTTCATTTTTCATATGAGATGGATCCTCTTTTCTTTTTCTTTTTGCTATGAGAATGTTTAACATGATAGGGTTAGTTTTATTGTTATTTCATGTCATATGTATGATTAGGGTTAGCCTTGATGTTATTTTATGTGAGCATGCATGATTAGGTTTAGTTGTGTTATGATTTTATGTTAGCATGTATGTCTAGGGTTAGTTAACTTTATCGAGATTTTGTGTTAGAATGCATGTTTAGGGTTAGTGTAGTTTTGTTATGATTTTATGTGAGTATGCATGATTAGGGTTAGCTTTATTATGATCTTGTGTTAGAATGCATGTTTAGGGTTAATGTAGTTTTACTATGATTTTATGTAAGTATGCATGATTAGGGTTAGCTTTATTGTGATTTTATGTGAGTATGCATGATTAGGGTTAGTTTTATTATGATGGTATGTTTAACAAGCATGTTAGGATGTCTTTCATTATGATTTTATGTGACTAGATGTGTTTAGGATCAGTCTTATTATTATTTTGTGCTAGTTAACATGTTTAGGATTAGTTTTGTTGATATTTTATGCTAGTAATCATATTTAGGATGAGTTTTCCATTATTTTATGTGTAAGCATGTTTAGAGTAAAGGTTAATATATTCATGTTGTTATTAGAATCTCATGATAATTGATTGGTGATTTTAATGATAATATGAGTACGTTAATATGTATTTGGACATGTGATGAGTCTTGAGTCTTTTTGTTTGTATTTTTTATGATTATTTGAACACTTGCCATGGATTTGATTGTTTGAACATAAAAATTGTGTACGAGGGAGCGTGCGAAGGTAAGATCCTCCCCTTGTGTTTAAATTAATTATTTAAGCATAGTTTTGTGTAGTTTTTGATATGTTTTTGCATGGTAAATTAGTCAAGCATGTTAGATTGTATGCTAGGGTGTTTATTTGATGTTTTTATGGATTAAAAATGATTTTTAAGCTACTTTAATTATGTATTCAAATCTGTCCAGATTTGAATACATGTTTTAAAGTGGTTTAATTAACATTTTTAAGCCATATTTTTCATGATTTTATTAATAGTTTCATAGTACATTCATGTAGAAAGCATGCTAGGACGTTTTCACATTTTTATTCTTTGTTTTCATGATTTTTAGAGTTATTAAAGGTTCATATTCAAATCTGTCCGGATTTGTTTATGCCCTTAAATCACTTCTAAAAATTATTTTAAGGCCAAATCTAACTTAGAAATATGCTTAGGTTCACATAGATTAATTAGTGTGCATTTATGAGCATTTTCATGTATTGTTAGAATTGATTACATGCTTATTTGTTTAAATTTCAGCATGCATTGCATTAGTATTTTTAGGACTTTAAAATAACTTTAGGGCTAGCTAGGGACCCCAGGCTTAGGAAGGTCACTTGACCTTCCCTAGGAATTTCCTTTGTTGTAAAAGTCATACTCAGATTTGAGTATTTTAATCAATTTGAGAGTCAACCTTCGAGATATTTTATAAAAAGATTTTCGATGTAATGTTTATGAAATAAACATGATTTCTGTGAAAGAATTGATTATTAAATGATTTTCAAAAAGATTTGAAATGTTTTAAAGATTTTTATCTAGGAATAAGATTCCTACCCATATGATTTGTTTTCTTAAAAATCTTTGAAAAAGATTTTTAATTGGAATTGAATTCTAAAGATAAGAATTATTTGGAATATTTGGATTTTATGAATGTCTTTTAATTTGAAATGATTTCAAATAAATGATTTTGAAAGAATAAAAACTCTCGAAGTTAGAGTCTTGAATTAGGTTGAAATACCTTTGATGATGTGATCGATTACAATAGGAGAGTCCTAGGGTAGTCGAACTACGTGGACTTTGATACTTGCTAGGTGATAATAGTAAGTTACGTAGGCGCTAATAGGGCTCAAGTCCGCCCTAGGATGCCTGTAGGGTGTCCTAAGTTCTTAGGGTTTATTTGTATATATTTTTTTATTATTATTAATATAACTAATATAGATAATGCATTTATATCACTATTTTGTTGGTTGATTAGATTATTTAGGATTGTTTGCATTAAGGATTTAAATAGCCCAAATAAATTAGAAGTCCTTTAATTAGGGCGAGGTGGGTGCCTATAAGTGAAAGCTTGGAACCTTCCCACGTCATAACCTAGCCCCCGGATCCAACTCTGGTTTGTAGACTGTCTTTTCATTGAAAATGGAGTTTGTTTTGTTTTATTGAAAATAAAATATTTTTATGGTTTCCTTATTCCTTAAAAATAAGGTGGCGACTCCTTTGTTTGATTTCTAAACCCCTCTAATCACATCGTCCGATGATGATGTGGACACCTAAGCCCGTCAAAAGGCTAGTCCACATCACTTTGAAGGGAGATATGGAGATCAATCGAAATAGTCGAGTGCCAATCTGTGAGATCAATCAATAATCGCCGGAAATACTACTGTCAAGGTTTGAGTACGTACAGATTATTGAAGGAGAGCCCGAGCAGAAGGAGTTGATACCTCTTGATTATAATCCTTATGGGAACTTGCATGTAGGACATATTATGAAAGGAATGGGATTTTTCCCTGGAATGGGATTGAGCTGAAGATTGCAAGGCATTTCTGATACTGTGAAGTACCCCTTTGCTATCTATCCTTATGGGTTAGGCTACAAACCTACTAAGGAAGATAAGAAGACAATGGCTCAGAAGAAGAAAGAGAAAAACTCAGCAAAAGCAAAAGAACGAACCCTTGATTCAACCCTTGAGCCATACAGACCAACTTTGAATGGGGCTTTCATCAAAGAGGGTGATGATTTTCCATATTGTAGCTTCCCTGAACCATACTACCTTGAGAGTCAGAGATCAGTGTACCTGGGTTTGAGATTTTCTTTTATGATGAATGGTACCCTTTTACTGCTTCGGTGGTTGGTGATGAGACTGGTAAGGAAAAGAAGGATTGGGTTGAAGACCTTGATGTTGATGCCATGACAAATATGTTCGAGCAGGCGGTTCTGTGTCTTGAAGTGCATACTTATGAAGTCGTGGCGATCTATCCAATTGAACCTACAACTCTACCCTTATCAAACTGGGGCTTTGAAGATTGTCCTTTCGTCTGTGGTTGTAAAGGGATCGAGTCACTTCCATATGATGATAGCTTGTAGGTGTCTTCAGTAGAATAGGACTTCCCTGCTTTCTTTGTTATCAAAGTAGTAGTGTAGGATTTTCTTGTTTTCAGTGAAAACCTTGACCCATTTGAATGGGTACGAGTGATAGTTTGATTCGTCTTCTGTGTCTTGTTATTCAACTTTTAATCAATAAAGGAAATATTCATTCTCTTTTAATCTCTCTTGCAGTGTCTCATTTTTATCATCTTTGGATTTATATGACATGAATATAGACCCAGGAGATGATTTTCCTCCTGAGCTCGACGAGCAATATGGAAAGGGGCACGCTCAACCTAACATGGATGAATTAATTTCAATCAATTTAGGGACGAATGAATCACCTAAAATAATTAAAATTGGATCAATACTGTCGTCGCAAGAAAGAGTATCATTGGTAGAGATTTTGAAAGAGAACATTAAAGCTTTCGCATGGTCATACCAAGACATGCCAGGCATTGACCCCGATATTGCACAGCACTTCATTTCCACTAATCCAAATGTTAAGTCAGTCAAGCAGAAGCTGCGAAGAATGAAGCCGGAATTGGCATTGAAGATTAGAGATGAGGTGATCAAGCAAATGAATGCCGGATTTTAACAAGTAGTGGAGTAGCCGGAATGGCTAGCAAACATCGTTCTAGTGCCTAAGAAGGATGGGAAAGTACGAATGTGCATTGATTTCAGAGATCTCAATAAGGCGTGTCCCAAGGATGACTTCCCTATACCACATATAGACATCCTAGTAGATAATACTGCTGGCCATGCACTCTTATCCTTCATGGATGGTTTTTTGGGTTATAACCAGATCAAGATGGCTTCCCAAAACATGGAAAAAATAGCTTTCATTACACAATGGGGGACATTTTGTTATCGGGTTATGCCCTTCGACCTTAAGAATGCTGGCACTACATACCAGAGGATGGATTCCACATTACTGCATGATTTGATTCACAAAGAGGTACAAGTGTATGTAGATGACATGATCGTGAAGTCTGTAGATAGGGAAGGACATCTAGCCGCTCTGAAGAAGTTTTTTGAAAGAATTATCAAGTACAAGTTGCATCTGAACCCTCAGAAATGTGCCTTCGGAGCGACTGCTAGAAAGCTGCTCGGTTTTATGATCACACAAAGAGGGATAGAAGTAGATCCGGTGAAGATCAAAGCCATTCTGGAGATGCAACCACCAATAACAGAAAAGGAGATTCGAGGATTTTTGGGAAGGATTCAGTTTATCAGCCGTTTCATAGCGCAGTTGACTACCATCAGCGAGTCGATTTTCAAGCTGTTAAAGAAGACTGTACCGACTAAGTGGAATGAGGAATTGAAAGAATCCCATGAATAAAATTTTTTTCCATGGAATGTGAACCAAGATCACATGATGATTGTATAAGCTATATAATTAAAACTTAAATGAATGTAAACAACTTACATTGATAGCCTTAAGAGTAGGATTAAATGATTGAAGAGCAGCCCCAAGTAGATGAAGGCCTCCAAAATTGATCCACACTAGTTTCAAGCTCCAAGAGATGAGAGAGAGAGAGAAGAGATGGCTAGGGAATTTTATCAAAACATTTTTGATCCTCTATTCCTTAGTATGGCCGGCCACCTCTCTCTTGTCT
>JAESVK010041059.1:0-11389 GCA_017140935.1 Hamamelis virginiana
ACCCCAAGAGTGAACGAGAGAGGCCTCCCGATCCAGGTTGGCTGGTTCACAGACTGGCGACTCCACTGGGGATGTAGAGGGCTAAACTCCAATTAATTATTTTTGGGCTTTTCAATTTCTTAATTAATAAAATCAATCACTTGCATTTGTATGACTGTGTGACTTAAATTCTGCATTGTGTGCGCATTGACTCTGCATGATTAGGACGTTGTATGCTGTAGCCAACGATGAGCCTAGCCCTGGGCCCGGTTTCTTTGACTCTCGGGTTTCATGTATGCAAAAGCCATCACCCTTCTTGCCAAGTACCCTCGGGTATATCAAACGGACCAATCACGTACTGTTGGACCCACGCAGCATTCCTGATGTCACATGTGGTTTGGTATATCGATTGGACCGAGCGAGTAAGGGACATTTATCCTACCCTTTGCATTAGTCCATATAGACTGTCCCTGTAGGACACATACCCTACGTCACTTTTAAGCACATTATTGTAATGTTATGCTGCTGGATTTTACCCCCGGTTTTGTATGAGCCATAATTTTGAAATGTGTAGAACCATTAGGACCTAGATCTGTAGGACTAAACCTTTATGAAATGCCCTTAACTCTTAAGGGATGTATCCTCAAAGAGTCAAGGTACCTAATGAAGGTTAGTACCCTATAGGTTCATGAGCTTAGGCCTGTTGTAGTGTTATGCTGCTCGATTAGTGATATTAGGAGAAGACGTGAGACATGAGATATAAGACTGGGCTTTAGGCCCATGTCTTTTGGATACAAGAGCTAGGTCCGCTGTGAGTTTAGGATGTGGGATTTAGACCCATGTCAATTGGATAGAAGATATAAGCCTGTGGTAAGATTGAGATGTGTGCTGTAAGAATGAGATTCGTACTCAGGCCTTAGGCCCATTTTTCATAGAATATGAAGGTTGATCTGTAGGCTTTAGGCCTATACTTTTGTGAGCATGTGAGATTATCCTTATTCATTCCTTTTCACACTGGAAGTTCTTAGTTGATTCAAACCTTTTCCTTTTCCCAGCATTCTGGCTTGGCGTCGTGATTTTAGCAGTCGGTTATTTAAGGGTCTACCTGTCGATTCAAAGATGTCTAGTAATGAGGATCATACCCTTACCGCCATTGGAAATAGTGGAAAGACGACTGATGAGAAGATTGAGGCACTCTTAAAAGTGGTTCAAGAGTTAGTTCACCAGAGAGAAGAGGAAGATAAGGTGCGAGCCCGTACTAATCCCTTGTTTGAGAATGTCGATGAAGAAGAATGTTTCCTTAGATCAAAGATAGTTGTTGAACCCACTAGGCCCGGTGCAGAATTTGTTCAGCCTGTTGATCTGGAAAAAGAGTCCATGCCCAAGACCCCTGCTTTCTTTTCCACTGAGCCTATAATGTTGAGTAGTAAGGTCGAAGCCCTAGAAAAGGCCTTGAAAGGTATTAGGAAGTCTGATGATCTGGTGGACATGTCTTCATTGTCTCTGTTCCCCAAGGCCCGTATGCCCACTCATTTCAAAATGCCTGAGTTAGAAAAGTTTGATGGAATGGGTTGTCCTAAGACCCATCTGAAGATGTACGTGAGAGCCATGCACCCACGAGGGGCTGATGATGACTTGCTAGCCCAAATGTTCCATGGCTGGATCCGCTCTGAAGTGGTTTCTGTCACTAGATGAATCTAGAATGAAGACATGGAAGGAAGTATGCATTGAGTTCAGTAATCATTACCGGTATAACACAGAGGTTGATATCACTAGGAGAGACTTGGAGACTACTAAACAAGAATCAAGAGAAACTTTCTCTGCCTTCCTCACCCGCTGGAGAGCCAAAGCTTCTAAAATGGCTAACCGCCCTGGGGAAGAAGAATAAATCCGCATGATAGTGAAGAACTTGCTCCCAGTGTATCACAAACACATGTCTTTCCAATATCTCCCAAATTTTCGAGCTCTAGTCGCTGCAGGTACCCAAGTAGAAGACGCTCTAGCCGATGGAGCTCTTCGAACTGATGAACCCTACAAGAATCGCCGACCTGTCATCAATGGGAAGGCTACCGAAGTCAATGCCATATCTCAGCCTGCTCCATTTAACCAACCATTTTCCTTAGGAAATAAACCGTCCAGAAAATTCACTAAACTCTATATGCCATTGGAAAAGGTTTTCGAGAAGTTAAAAGCTCGAGGCCTGCTCCAACCTCTGGAACCCAGACCTACACCCAACCCATTACCCAAAAACTACAATGAAAATGAATACTGCCATTTCCATCAATCCAAAGGCCATATTACCAACCGTTGCTTCCGTCTCCGCCATGAAATCCAAGACCTCATAGATAACAAAACCATTTCCCCACCTTCTCAACCCAATGTCACCCAAAATCCACTTCCTACCCATACAGTCCCACCACCAGCAAATATCAATGTTATCCATGTCGACCCTTATGTCCATTGTGAGCCTATCCGCCCTCACCCTTCATTCCCTACTTCCATAACTGAAATGTTTCATCACTGTCAAGCCCATGGGCTCATCACCCCTTACAAGCCAAAACCCAAAAAACTTTACTGCCTATATCATGCCACTTCTAGCCATGACACGGAATCATGTGATACATTGCGGAATATAGTACAAGGGTTCATTGATCAAGGTCTGATTGAAATCCCTCAACCCTTCACTAGCCCAAGGAGGCTTTATCGTTCATGGAGACAGTTTGAGAAAGATACATTCCTGGGTTTTAGTTTGAATGGGTTTCCCAAGCCTTGCAAAGTGGATCAGTCGTCAAAGAATGAATCTAGTCAGTGGGCTCTCAAAAAAAGATTTGAAGCTAGGGATCCTTGTGTAGATTTGTTGACAGAAAGGAGTGGAAGGTTCAGCTTCTACGTTCTCTACCCTGAAAAGTCTTGTGAAGCTGAAATGACAAAGACTGAACCCATTAGACCTAAAGCTAGAACCAAGAAAGCCTTCTCCAAGACTGGGACTAGCCAATGGGAGTTGCGAAAAAGATATGCGGCCGGAGATCCCGAAGTGGGCCTGTTAGGGGAACCTAGTGGGAAGTTCGACTTCTATGTCCTTTACCCTAAGATGGAGAAGCCCATATTTGAAAAACCCACCTGTGAAGAACCCATTGCTCCTTCTGGTTGGGGTGATGACCCTGACTCACTTAAAGAAGACATTCCTGTGGCTCAGGTTGAACCCTAAGATCCAAACCTCACCTGTTTTGAGAAAGCTAGCCAGAGTATCCTCAAGAAGTATTTCACAACCAAGGTCATCCATATGAATGGGGACACCCATCACCGAACCATCTATCTAAGGCAACCATGGGTCACCCAGAATTTCGGATCAAGTTCGACTTCCGCCGAGTCTACCATAGATGATGGGTCAGAGAATGAGATTGATATCATAGAGTGGGAAGATTTGATGAGCACACCCGAGGAGATAACAGATATTTGGGCCAGTGATGAGGAAGATGTTAACCATGTCACTAGAGGAGGTTGTCATTTTAAGCTCGCCAACTTAGAATCCGATAATCCTTTGGGAGAGTTAGAAAGATCTCAACGTACCGAAGTTCAAGAGGAAGAGGAAGAGATACTGAAACAGCTTAAGCGTACTCAAGCCAATATCACCATCTGGGGACTTTTAATGGCTTCTCAAAAGCGCAGGCAGACAGTACTCAAGCTACTCAACCAGGTTCAGATTCCCATTGATACTTCACCATAGGGTTTAGTCAGTTTGGTCAGTCCAGTTCAGCATGAGCAGTCAATATCCTTCACCGAATCAGATCTTCCAAAGAAAGGACCTCATCATTTGCAACCTTATATGTCACGGTGGATACTATGGGCAAGAGAATTCCAACAGTATTGATAGATAATGGGTCAACTTTGAACGTATGTCCTCTCAGTACCGCCACTTCCTTGGGCATCGAACCGTCAGAATTCAAACCTTCAGGGCAGACTGTGAGAGCATATGATAACACTCGAAGTGAAGTAGTGGGCATGGTCACTTTATCTCTAGCTATTGGACCTGTAGAATTCCAAGTCGATTTCCAAGTACTAGATGTACCTGCTTGTTTCAATCTTCTACTTGGTAGACCATGGATTCATCCAATTGGGGCTGTGCCTTCTTCCCTCCATCAAAAGGTTAAGTTCCCCTACAAAGGCTCAGTGGTGACATTAAAAGGAGATTCTGAGATCAATCCTACTCGTGTACCTATCTGTGAGATCAAACCAGAGATCGAAGAAGTACGTTTGACAGGCTTTGAATACATACAGTGTGTAGAGGTTGAATCTGGATGTAGAGAGAAGATAGTGCTAGACTGCAGTCCATATGGGAATATGCAAGTGGGCCAGATCATGAAGAACATGGGCTTCTTTCCAGGAATGGGCTTAGGTCGTCGTCATCAAAGCACTCCTGATTCTATCGAGTACCCCTCAGCAATTTATCCTTTCGGATTGGGTTATCAAAGTACCAAAGTTGACAGAAAAGAGATGGCACAGAAAAGAAGAGAAAGACAGTTGGCTAAAGAAGAAAGACGAATCCCTAACCTCACTTTGAAACCTTACTGGCTCACTCTGAATGGGGCATTTGTCAAAGAAGGGGATGATTTCCCTTATTGTGGGTTCCCCGAGCCTATTTACCTTGAAGATCAGAAAGCTAGAGGTCCTGGGTTCGAAATCTTCTTCAACACACCATTACCTCTCTCTCCAACTACCATCACAGCCGAAAAGCTTACAGAGTTTGACTGGGTCGACTGGATGAAGTCGCCATAGGGGCTATGTTCAAAGAGATCGCTTGCATCGAAGGGCATGTTCATAAACCCGATCCTATTCACCTCATTGAAGAAACCTCCAATCCATTGACCAATTGGAGCCTTGAATATGAGCCTCGAGTTGAAGACTCAGTCGCAGAAGATTCACTACCATCAGATGATAGCTTGTAGGATTTCTATACTTTCTTTCCATAGGATCATAGAATAGGACTCTTGTTTTTCCTTTTTCAATAAAATCATCCCTCCTTTGTTAAGAGGCGAATGATAGCTTAGTTTTTGTTATTCTTCTTTCTTCACGATTAATAAAATACTCTTTTTCTTCATTTTTTGCATTTGCAGCTTATCTCTTCTGTCTTCTATGAGTATATATGGCATGAATATAGATCCTAGAGAGGATGTTCCCTCTGAGTTTGAACAACGAAGGGAAATGGAATATGCTCGACCCAATGTGGATGAATTAATATCAGTTAATTTAGGATCCGATGAATCGCCTAAAATAATTAATATTGGGGCAACTCTGTCACTACAAGAACAAGAAAAATTGGTAGGATTGTTGAGAGAAAACATAGAAGTATTTGCATGGTCGTACAAGGATATGCCAGGAATAGACACTGACATAGTACAACACTTTATCCCTACTAATCCGGGGGTTAAGCCGGTGAAGCAGAAATTAAGAAGAATGAAGCCAGAGTGGGCCCTAAAAATCAAGGATGAAGTAGTAAAACAGATGAACGCTGGATTTCTCCATGTAGTGGAATACCCTGAGTGGTTAGCTAACATTGTGCCGGTGCCTAAGAAAGATGGGAAGGTTAGAATGTGCGTAGATTTCCGAGATTTGAATAAGGCGTGTCCTAAAGATGATTTCCCATTGCCACACATAGATATCCTGGTAGATAGCACCGCCGGTCATGCTCTGTTATCCTTCATGGACGGGTTCTCAGGTTATAATCAGATAAAGATGGCCCCTCTAGATATGGAGAAAACTTCATTCATCACTCAATGGGGGACCTTCTGTTATCGAGTTATGCCCTTTGGCCTAAAGAACGCCGGTTCTACCTATCAAAGGATGGCAACCACTTTATTATATGATATGATTCATAAGGAAGTGGAGGTATATGTGGATGATATGATCGTGAAGTCTAAGAATCGAGAAAGTCATTTTGATGCTCTAAGTAAGTTCCTTCAAAGAATTAAGCAATATAACTTGAGATTGAATCCTCAAAAGTGCGCCTTCGGAGTAACTGCGGGGAAGTTGCTAGGGTTTATGATCACTCAGAAAGGAATAGAAGTCGACCCGGGGAAAATTAAAGTCATCACGGAGATGCAGCCGCCGAAGACAGAAAAAGAGATTCGAGGATTCTTAGGCAAAGTTCAGCTTATCAGTCGATTCATAGCACAGCTGACCATGATTTGTGAGCCTATCTTTAAGCTTCTTAAGAAAGATGTGCCCACGAAGTGGAATGATGTGTGCCAAGAAGTCTTTGAAACTATTAAGAGATATTTAAGCAACCCACCAATATTAGTTCCCCGCGACAAGGTGAGCCTCTGCTACTTTATTTAGCACTCACTGAAACTGCGATGGGAGCTATGTTAGCTCAGTATCTCCCAGAATCTCGAAAGGAGAATGCAGTGTACTATTTGAGTAAGAAGATGACTGACTATGAGGTTAAATATGACGCATTAGAGAAGACATGTGTGGCATTGGTGTGGGTTACACAAAAGCTCCGCCATTACATGCTGTCTTTCCAAGTGCAACTCATTAGTCGCATGGACCCCCTGAAGTACTTATTGGAGAAACCAGTGTTATCTTATAGAACAGCCCGTTGGTTATTGCTATTATCAGAGTTCGACATTCAATATGTGGTGCAGAAATCAGTAAAAGGGAGAACAGTGGCAGAGTTTCTAGCAGATCATCCATCGTCAGTAGAAAGATCATCTGAGTACCATTTTCCCGACGAAGAGATTCTAGAAGTGAGTAAGGAGTCTTGGAAAGTTTTCTTTGATGGGGCTCATAATAAAAGAGGATGTGGAATAGGCGTGTTGTTAGTCACACCGGAGAATAACTTGATACCATTATCTGTCAGGTTATCCTTTGATGCCACTAATAATATAGCCGAATATGAAGCTTGTATCCTAGCATTGGAAGCTGCCTTGGAATTGGGTGTGGAAGAGTTGGAAGTATATGGGGATTCCGCCTTGATCATATGTCAGACTAGATATGTCAGACTAGAGGAGAATGGAAGACTCGGGATAAAAAGTTGTTACCATATCATGAATACTTAGAGACTTTGGTGAAAGAATTCCGTCGAATTGACTTCTTTTATCTGTCTAGATTAAAGAATAAGTTTGCGGATGCCTTAGCCACTCTAGCATCCATGGTAGATATCCCTAAAGATGAAGGTGTAACTCCTTTCATTATTGAGTCCCAAGAAGAACCGGCCTACTGTTGTGTTATACAAGAAAGAGAGCCGAATGATGGAAAGCCATGGTACTATGATATCCAACAGTTTGTAGAAAAAGGAGAATATCCGAAAGAGGTGTCATCCGTGGACAGAAAAACCATAAGAAGGTTAGCCAGTCAGTATATTCTGTGTGGGGGGAAGCTGTACCGGAGATCACATGATGGAGTGCATCTGTTGTGCGTTAATGAACAAGAAGCTGATAGAATAGTATTGGAAATGCATGAAGGGGCTGGGGCTCCGCATATGAATGGATACATGTTAGCTAAGAAGATTGTGAGACTAGGGTATTACTGGTCAACTATGGAGAGGGATTGCCATTTACATGTCAAGAAGTGTCATAAATGTCAAGTGTTTGCAAGTGGAAAACATCAACCCTCGATGCCACTCACTATCATGTCTTCGCCATGGCCATTTGCAACATGGGGCATTGACATCATTGGCAAGGTAACCCCCGCAGCATCAAACGGACACGAGTACATCCTGGTCGCCATAGATTATTTCACCAAGTGGGTAGAAGCTGCATCCTATAAGACATTGAATGCTAAGCAAGTAGCAAAGTTCATACAGAATAATATCATCTATCGATATGGAGTGCCCCACGAGTTCATCTCTGATAATGGACAGCATTTCCGAAAAGAAACCGAAGCGCTCCAACAGAAGTATAGTATCAAGCATCATCACTCATCTCCTTATAGACCACAGACGAATGGGGCTGTCGAGGCAGCGAATAAGAATCTCAAGTCGATCTTGAAAAAGACTACCGAGACTTACAATGACTGGCATGAGAAATTACCACTAGCACTGTGGGGATATCGTACTTCCATTAGATCATCGACCAGGGCTACACCTTTTTCGCTCGTATATGGAATGGAAGCTGTATTGCCTATAGAGTTAGAAGTCCCATCGTTAAGAATTGCCATGGAGAGTCAACTGGCAGAAGTAGAATGGGTGAGAAACCGGTATGAAGAGTTAGCTCTACTGGATGAAAGGCGATTAAGGGCGCTGTACCACATTCAAGGGTATCAAAGAAGAATAACCAAGGCGTTTGGTAAGAAAGTGAAGCACAGAGGTTTGAAGAAAGGGGATTTGGTACTAAAGGAGATCCGAGTACCAATCCATGACCCGTGAGGAAAGTTCAAGCCCACATGGGTAGGCCCTTACATCATCAGAGAAATATTGTCAGGCGGAGCCGTGAAGATTGCAGACATTGATGGGAATGAATTCTCTCAACCTACCAATTTGGATCAATTGAAGAAGTACCACATATAAAAAATATATATATATAAAAAAAAAAGGGCCCGCTAGGTAGAAAACCCGAAAAGGCTGCCTAGGCAAAAGTTAGGGCATTAAAAAAAAAAAGTCAAGCTCGCTAAGTAGAAAACCTGAAAGGCTGCTTAGGCAAAAGTTAGAGCAAATAAATAAAAATAATGATAAAAAAATGGACTTCTTCAATTTGATTCATGAACTACGAAGACCTGATTCCCCAAATATCACAAAGAGTTAGAAAAAAATGACAAAGCATTATATCAAGGACGGGGTTACGTAGGC
This sequence comes from Hamamelis virginiana, assembly GCA_017140935.1. Taxonomy (NCBI): domain Eukaryota; kingdom Viridiplantae; phylum Streptophyta; class Magnoliopsida; order Saxifragales; family Hamamelidaceae; genus Hamamelis; species Hamamelis virginiana. The sequence goes on from JAESVK010041059.1 coordinate 8,765, forward strand.
AGCCCATAAAGTTACTTTGGGCGCGGTCTATTTCTTGTAAAAACACCAAGAGTTTGGTTCAATTGTAATTATTAAAAGATTATTTGTTGAGATTTTAATAAAATTGATATTTATTCATCCATAAAGGGTAGAAACCTTTTAAAAGATCTATTACATGCCATGTGTACTCATAATTCCTACTTTCTTCAAATCTTACATTGCTTTGAAAAGTAAAATATTTAATCCCTAATCTACTCTAAGTCCTTCTCGCTCCACGGGCTTGGGCTTCATTCTCATCTTCTCTATTTCTCTTAACTCGTGACGCATCTGATGGAAGTGATGAACCTGTCGACTGAGCGACAACTCGAGAACCATAAACGAGGCTTTGAACCTTATCCTTCATAGCCTGCACCTTCAAACCCAAGTCTTGTTTCAGCCAAGCCCGATACTCCCCATTAAGCCTAAAAGGCCCATTACGATCTCCTACCTGACTCATACATAAACTTGAAGTCCATTTCTTCATAGCCCAAGATACCAAAGAAGGAGTAGCCGCCTCAACCCCATGAACATGCCCTTTGAGAGGGAGATTGATTTGAGCACGGCCCATCTGGCGAAGCACCCGTGAAGCCCAGTAAAATGATGTATGCTTTAGGCCCATAAGCTTCACCTGACAACATCCCGAAATGTGTAGTACATACTCTTCACCACAATCCCATATGGCCACATGCCACTGAATATCTTCCCAAGTCAGAGGAGAGAAGAAGGTAATCATATCCTGAATTGAGCGATGCTCAAGAAACAAAAGCTTACGCGAACAATAGGTATGGGACAAGTGTTTGGGCCCATCTAGAGGAGTGATCAGCCTGAGTCTCTCAACCAACCACATCTGAAGAAGAATGGGGCTACCCCTAATGCAAGAAGCAGAGTTGGAGTGGAAGTGGTCAAGTCCATTTAGAGTTTCAGCTAGCACTAGAGGGATAATGTTATGAGACTTCGACAATGGCAGAATAAGCTCACATGTTTCAATAGGTATGAAAATGGTTCCGTTCGAAACAAGGAAACAACCCACTATGCATAAGGAGAGTGCGTACTGGGTAGGCCTATGAAGAGCTAGTGGTTTTCCCCCTTCCCTCAAGAAAAATGAAGCTAGTTTGAGAAGGTCAATGGAGTTTTCATGGATATATGAAGAAGTTTCCCTAGGTAAAAGTTCAAAAAGATAAGAGGAGGTTTGGAAATAACCTCGACGAATGGTAGGAAATATGAAAGGACCATTAACAGAAATATTCATCAAGGAACAAAACTCTTCAAATAAAGGACATACCTCTTCATAATTAAAGCAAAACACATGAAGATCAGAGTCCCAGAAGTGGATCACAGAGTTGAAAAGTTTGTCTTCAAGCTTCACATGACAGAGAAAGAACCATGAAGACAAGCCGAATCGTTCGAACACCCTCTTATCTTCTGCCCGCATTCTTGTTATGAATAGGTTGATAATCAACTTGAGAGCTTCCATTGTGTTTAGGGTAATGAAAATGAGCCTAGAGATGTGTTTTTATAGCTTTTTGGCAAAAGAATCAAGTTAGAAGCGAACTAGAACATTTTAGAAGTGAACTAGAACATTCTGGAAGCAAACTAGAACATTCAAGAAGCTAAAAAGTGTCAAAATAATCAAAAAATGGTGAACTAGGGTCAATGACCATCCTCCAAAGGATGGCCAACCGTCCCCTAGGGATGGCCAACCGTCCATGGAGAGATGGTCATCCATCCCTGATCTCAATTTTTGACTAATTTTGACCTTTTTGAGATTTTTTGACATCCAGTTTGACTTTTCGCTCAATTTTCGTCAGTTTTGACCCATTTTCGAGTTAAAATTGAACCAAAAAAGCAATTGAAACATATTTGTATTCTCATTAGGATAAAATTACATGCCACTCAGGGTTTTTAGTGCATACATAGAAAAAGAATTACATAGAAAATCCTAAGCAGGCCTCCTATAGGCCTAATAATACAAAATCATCTCCGCCGGGATGATTTCCTCGTTCCCTGAGAACCTGACGCCTCGTGATCCTCTCTCGATCCATGGCGCTCCTGTGAAGGCTGGCTCGAAACCTGCAAACCCAAAGTTTGGGTGAGATTGGTGAAGAATGAAATTGTTGGTGATTGAAAGAATAAAGAAAAAGTTACCTGTTTTGACTCATTTTCTTTCAATTTTTGATTTAAGAAAGTGCATTTGATTGAGATTGAATGATATTTGATGAGGAATTAAGAGGATTTGGTGCATACCAAAGTGAGAATTAAGTGATTATGAATAGGAAAGTTCACATGAAATGATGGATTTTTGGTTGAAAACCATGAGATTTAGAAATAAATGAATGAAAAGATTGTGTAATCAAGTTTATAATCTTGAAATGATTAGGAATACATTTGATTTGGTAAGCTTGTGAGATCCATGAAGGGAATTATAGAAGTAAGTAAACCCATGAGGGGGGTTAATGAGAAAAGCCCATTTTAGAGGCCCAAATCCATAAGTCTTTGTGAAGTTGATAAAATATACATGAAATGTATATAAGAATGATATATGGTTGATGTTAAGATATGATATGACAATTGGAAATGCAATTTCCAAAAGGATTGATAATCCTTAAG
>JAESVK010041062.1:0-10915 GCA_017140935.1 Hamamelis virginiana
TTTGACACCTCCACTTGGCCACTTGTTTGAGGATGGTATGGGGTGGCTCCCTTGTGAGTAATGGAGTACTTTATAACCAACGCCGCAAAAGGCCTATTATTGAAATGAGATCCTCCATCACTTATGATCGCCCTAGGAAAACCGAATCGAGAGAAAATGTTCTCTTGCAAGAATTTTACCACAACCTTGTGGTCATTGGTTCGAGTGGCCACAGCTTCCACCCACTTAGACACATAATCAACCCCGACTAGAATGTACTCAAAACCATGGGAGACTGGGAATGGGCCCATAAAATCGATGCCCCACACATCAAAGATTTCAACTATCAGAATTGGGCTCAAGGGCATCATGTCTCTTTTAAAAATATTTCCCATCATTTGGCAATTTTCACAAGTCTTACAAAACTCTAAAGCATCCCTAAAGAGTGTAGGCCAATAGAACCCACATTGCAAGACTTTTGCCGCAGTCTTTTTCCCACTAAAATGATCCCCACACGCCAAGGTATGACAAAACCTCAAAATATCTTGCACTTCATGCTCCGGGACACATCTTCGGATTACTTGATCCGCACAATATTTAAAAAGAATAGGATCTTCTCAAAAATAGTATTTGATTTGTGCATAAAAACGATTTTTCCTATTCTTATCCCAATCCGATGGGATGAGTCCCGTGGCAAGATAATTGATGATATGGGCATACCAAGGCAAGTGATGGTGTGAAATGGTCAAAATGTGCTCATCGGGGAATTTATCTTGAATGGGTACAATGTCTAGAGATGGATCAACCAAAATTCTTGACAAATGGTTCGCTACAACATTTTCACAACCCTTCTTGTCCATAATTTCATAATCAAACTATTGAAGCAAGAGTATCCACCTAATCAGTCTAGGTTTAGTTTCTTTCTTGGACAGAAGGTACTTCAATGCTGCATGATCAGAAAACACATTGACCTTTGATGCAAGAAGATATGATCTAAATTTATCAAATGCAAAGACCACTGCTAGGAGTTCCTTTTCAGTCGTGGTGTAATTGATTTGGGCATCAATAAGGGTTTTGCTAGCATAGTAAATGACATGAGAGTTCTTCCCTATTTTCTGCCCTAGGACCGCCCCAATTGCATAGTTAGAGGCATCGCACATAACCTCAAATGGAAGAGACCAATTAGGTGCTTGCATGATTGGGGCGGTGCTCAAAGATGAGCGAAGCTTTTCAAAGGCTTCCTTACAGTCCTTGTCAAAAACAAAAGGTTGCATCCTTGGCCAATAAATTACACATGGGCTTTGCAATCTTGCTAAAGTCCTTGATGAATCTCCTATAGAAACCCGTATGCCCTAAGAATGACCGGATTTGTTTGACAGTGGTTGGGGGAGGTAATTTGACTATCAACTCTACTTTCGCCCTATCCACTTCAATACCCCTCTTAGACATAACATGTCCTAAGACTATGCCCTCTTGTACCATAAAATGGCTTTTCTCCCAACTCAGCACCAAGTTTTTCTCACAACATCTATTCAAAACTTTGTCAAGGTGGGAAAGACATTCATCAAAAGAAGATCCAAACACAGAAAAGTCATCCATGAAGACTTCAAGAAACTCACCTATCATGTCAGAAAAAATGACCCGTCATACATCTTTGGATTGTACTTGGCGCATTACATAAACCGAAGGACATACGCCTAAAAGTAAAGGTGCCAAAAGGGCATGTGAAAGTGGTCTTTTCTTGATCCTCAGGGTACACAGCTATTTGGTTATATCCAGAATAACCATCAAGGAAACAGTAATAGCTTTGACCCACCAATTTTTCTAGGATTTGATCAATGTAAGTGATCGACTCCTTCGACGAGGGAGATTATTCCCCGTCAGTGATCAGAATTAATAATTTATAAACCGCGTGACAATTAATCTCAATTCGATTGCGACTAGTGAGCACGGGTGTCGAACCACTGGGAAGTGCAGGTTTATATTAAAAAGCCTTCTTAGAATCAATTCAAGCGGAAAGAATATTATCAATTAAATTGGTTGGTGGTAACTGCTCCGATTGGGTCGAAGCGAAAACGAAGTAAGTAATTAAAGCTTAGTAAAAATGCAGTTAAGTTGGTGGATTGAGCGGAACTTGGGTGAGAAGTCCATTTGAATATCAATTAAACAATTTATGTTTATAAAATCCTCACTATAGTAATTATGTATGGTGGTTCTTCCAACTACAAGAAGGAAGTCCCAAAAAGATTATGAATACAGGACCGGCAAGTTTATCCCCGAAAAGAATGGAATATCGCTATCCACCTTAAATGAGGAATAAAGCATGCTGGTTTGTATTCATACCAATAAGAACCATTGCATAATTATATAATTGCAATCACAGATGTACAATTATATGATATTATATTCGGCAATAGTGTGCGGTACAACCTTCACAACTATGCAATCACATAATACAAATAGAGGGATGTTTATAAAATAGGATTGTAAAATAAATCCAACTTCATCCTCACCCAAGCTTGGAGTATTAGCTACACATCACTGGAGGATAATATCCTTTATCCAGGCAAGCTTTTGGGGGTCACGGGATGGAAAAAGAAATAAAAGCGGTAATTAATTGACTGAATAAATAAGGAAAAATGACAGAAAGTAAATAAAGAAAAGTGACAGAAAGTAAATAAAGAAAAGAAAGGACTAAAGTAAATACAGAAAAGAAAAGACTTAAGTAAATAAAGAAAAAGGCAGAAAAAGTAAAGAACAGTTCTCAAGTGAGAACTGAGCCATGCATAAAAAGAAAATAACAGAAACGTAAATGACTGAAAGTAAAGACTTAATCGGATAGAACAATCCTCAAGTGAGAATTGAGCCAGGCATCGTAAAGAAAAATTGCAGAATTGGAATTGACTGAAAATTGAAACTACCGATTGAAATGCGAAAATAAACTGTAACTTGAATTAAAATTAGCAGAGTAATGATTCAGAGCATAAGTCATGAACCCTCAAAACGTCGTCGTTACACTTCTATTTATAGAAGGAAAAGGTAAAAGACGCTAATACCCTCAAAATATCCCAAAATATCTATTATCCCCGCAGCCGCCCTTGGCTATCGATAGCGAAGGTTCGCTATCGATAGAGGTGCTATCGATAGCGAATCTTGGCTATCGATAGTCAAGGTCAAACTTTGACTTTCTTTGCAGATTTCAACGTCTGCTCTTTTGGTACTTCCCTCGGCTGCTTTGGATCGTTTTCGGACGTTCCTTGATTCGAGATGCTCTTCAGGGCTTCATCGGTGATGACTTTATTTAATGGTAATCTGCACATATTTCTTAAAACAGAGATTAAACCCAATTGTACAGATATTCATGTAAAACGCTATTTATTATACAATTATATATATAAGAGAACATAGAAATACCCTAGTTGAATGGTATGATTGAGGTACAATCACACTCCCCAACTTAGGTTTTGCTAGTCTCTTAGCAAAAAGCTGAATCTAGAAATTGAAAAGCCACTTTCGCAGGGAAACGCGATTGCATTTAGCGAATGCAACAAGCCTTTTAAACCACTAAGTTACCCTTCGTGGACGAGTGTAGTCTCGTGAGAGTTTGCAGAAATGATACTCGCAAACATGAATAAATGAAAGAATTGGTTAGAAAGAATTTTTAAAAATATACTATGTACACAGTAGGAGTTTTATCCACAGATATAGCATCATTCATAATTGAACATTTATAATACAAGAAATGCTATCTTTAACAGGAAATTAGCAAGTGTTCAATGTGTAGTGAGGTTGAACTTGATAAAAATCAAAGTACTGTAAATAAGAGTATGAGAGTTAACCCATAGTTAGTTTCATCTTCAAAATTCTCACTGATGGTCACTCGCAAGGATGTTCACTCTGAAAAAGGTTAGTAACCCAGAGTTCCCAAATGGAAATATACAAGTATAAAACTTATACATTAAGTTCTAATTTAACGACCAAAGAGAGATGAAATCACAGAGTTATATATGCAGAGATACAATTCATACATAAATAAAACTTAAATAAACAAGTACTCACCAGAGAATAATGCACAATATTTTAAAATCAAAAAGGTCTTTATAGGCTTGTAAGATTTTTTTGGTTGTAACAAAAAGAGTTGAAGACTGCAAAATTAGGATGGTTGTAATTTGTTCAGGTTACTACCCTAACCATCCTAAATACCTAACCTAACCCTGACTATAACTTAAAAAGTTTAACTAAAAGAAACAAAGAAGTTTTCAAAAAGAAACACTGTCCATGCTCAAAACTGAGCGTCATATCACGTCACTGCTCATCCCCAGGTGGGATGTCGAATCTCTGATCGGGCTGTGGCTCATCAAAAAGCGCGCGGTCGGCCTGAGAAATCGGCTCGCCGTCCATACGACGCCACATAACCCGGAGCTGGGCGGCCTGCCTCTCCATCATAGCTGTCTGCCTGGCAAGCTGGGCGGACTGCCTATCGAGCTGGGCGGACTGCCTCTGCTGAATGTGTAGCAATGCCCTCAGTCTCTCTAGGATCTGAGTGAAACAACCCTGAGAACTGGCATCTGGCGGAGCAGCTGGAGTCGAAGTCGGAGCTGAAGCAGGAGCAGGCTCTGATGGACCAGCGGTCTCAGCACGTGGCCTCTTCGGCCTAGCAGCCATACTCCTAGCAAGTGTAGTCGGGGTGATAGGACCCTCGCCCCATCGCAGTGGCTCATCGGAGACAACACCCGCACCCAATGCAAATGCTGTAATCATCTGGGGGTACGGCATGTTGCTCCGTGGCTGAGTGGCGATGAAAGTGCGTATCTCGCTGAAGATCAACGCCGCGATATCCATGGGGTGGTCGCTCAGAAACTCCAGCAATAGCCTCACCGACTCCACTGGTATCTGTGAATCTGTGCCTCTGGCCCGCAGATTGCAGTAGAGCAGCTTGTTCATAGCTGCGTACGATGGATGCATGTTCCCGGTCGTAAAGTACATCCCGTCAAATAAACTCCGGTCCACACACACCGCATCGGCACACTGACTCTCTGTCAGCTGTAAGTAGGTGCTCTCTGCCGCTGATACTGACGGACGTCCGCACCCCAGATAGGTAGCGATGTCGTCTATAGTGAATCTGACTGGGCGGCCCCCAACCTCTGCCTGGAGTGTCTCGGGCTGGTCCTCGGCTGTGTGTGCTGTGGTGTAGAACTGGCGCACCACACTAGCCATATACCCGGCTCCCTTCCTCAGCCAGGTGCTGAGGTGTCTATCCTGCAGGATCTCCACCAGTAGGCCCTCATATCGGAAGGCCTTCGGATCCACGTACCTCTCGACATTGAAGTTCCGCGACGAGAGGATCACTGGCCAGGGTCTAGCAGCTCGCCGGGTCGGTACTCTCCTCGACCCGGTCTCGGTCTCAGCATAACTCTCGAAGTCGCGAGACATGCGCGGCTCGCCTGTCTCGCCAATATCTGGCTGCTCAAAGACGTACTCCTCCTCCACGAACTGTGAACCGGATGGAGGAGCACTCTCTCGTGGCTGCTGGGCTGAAGACTGACCCCTATCAGATGGTCTCTGCACTGGCACAGGCTGCCACTCAGAATCTGAACTGTCGGGAGAGTCTGGCTGTGTCGGCTCCTGGAATGCCACGCCCTTCCGGCCGGTGGTCTTTTGGCGAACCATAGCTCTGTATATTTTTTTTAGAACCACACGGCAGTAGATAGGAACATAGTTAGCAGTAGAATTTTTTTTTTTCAGAGGTACTCAAATATATATTTTTTTTCAATAATAAGCAACACTCAACACAGCCAACTCATTTAACCCACATGACAATTCTTTTTTAAATCCTATCAGGACTTGCCTAACATCCAGGCTATGTTCAATAACTCTTTTAATCACATGCATCGATGCATGCATGCCCATGCATGCCATGCATTCCCATGCATAGCCTAACATCCAGGCTTATTTTCACCACACCACAGATTCACAACTCCACAATCCACGTCACAAAGCAGTGTAACAAGTGTATAAGGACAAGTTTCATTATTATCTAGACTTAAAGACCCAACATACTATTCTAACATTTTACATGCAAGTATCTACGTAAACTAAGTCATGCTATGATAATTTACACAAAATTAAGCCAATTTAAGAAAAATTCAAATTTTTAGAATGTGAACGGGTACTCACGTAGTATGGAAGGTGAAAGAGTCGCTGAAAAAGTAACTGCTCTCGCCGGAATGCGAAGCTCGTGCAAAAATGCGTCAAAAATGGAATGCAGCAAATGCGAAAACTGATCGGTCAGAAATGTGGTATACTGCGCGAGGATCGCTATGGATTCGACCCTGCGCGAAATGGAGGCCTGAGGTGGTCGGAAACTGAGCTTGAAGGTGAAGGGTCACGGCGGCAATGGAGGTTTTCAGACGAAAAGGCGGTGGAATGGTGGTTTCGCGCGGGAGAAGAAGGCTAAAAAGGCTGAAGTTCGTCATCTCTATCGATAGCGGCATCTCGCTATCGATAGAGAGAGTGCTCTGCCGCGCATAACTTTTATTTTTTTGAATTTTGAATGTGACTATCGATAGCGCCTAGCCTCTATCGATAGAGAAGTCAACATTTTGACTTTTTTCAAAAATTGGCTTATTTTGAACAATAAATCACATTAACAGACACTTTATACCAAATAAATGTATAAAAGACACCTCGTTACCCATGGCTTGCTAATGTTATCAAAAAAAAAAATTGGCAACTTTTCGGCTCAAAATTGGGTACTACGGGGGTCCTAATCTCTAACAAAAATTCACACGGCTCAACAACTCGAAAGAAATGGCCTTAAATCATTTTTCAAAAATGTGCACAATATTCTCAATTGATTAACAAGTTATTCGCATTCTAACATACGCATGATTTGAACATTTATGCATAATATAACAGGAAAGCAATAACCAAAGATTGATATGATGAAGATTTGAGTCCCAAGAAATGATCGAATGGTTCAAAATTTGCTTTAATTGTCATAAGTCTCCACTTTATAACAGGTTTTATCAAATACTCAAATTGACAAGTATAGAGATTTAAACCAAGTTCGTGCATGTGCGAGATTGAATACAGGCTAATCACAGTAAAGTTATCAATTAATGTATAGAAAATAGACAACTAGAATTGATATAAATGAAAGAATAAACTCACATTGTAACACATGTTTATTTATCAAATTCTATACAAAATTTTAAATAAATCACACTGGGTTAACATGTACACAAGAATGATATTTAATGAATAATGAATTATTATGTATATACAAATTAAATGAACCAATAAATAAATTAATCAAATAAAATGCATATACATTTTAACAGAATATACAAACCCTCCCCAACTAGAAGTAAACATTGTCCTCAATGTTTGACCAAATGTTACAACTAAATGTATGTATGCACAAGGGATGGGTGGGTGGGACTAAATTTAACGTCTTTAGCTAGACGTGAACTTCCTCTTTATTCAAACTGGTAGGTTGGGTCTTCCAAACTGACAGACTCAATTACCAAACCATCCTGAATGCCCTCACTATCGGTAATACCCTCGATAAAAGGCTTAAGCCTTTGTCCATTCACAAAGAAGGACACACCAGTACGAGGGTTTTGAATTTCTACAGCACCGTGAGGAGTAACCCTAGTTACTACAAAAGGTCCATCCCAACGAGATCGAAGCTTACCAGGAAATAGCCTTAATTTAGAGTTAAACAGCCACACCTTCTGATTTGGTTCAAAAGATTTTCTGTTGATGTGTCTGTCGTGAAACTCTTTCATTTTGGCTTTAGCGATTTTGGAATTCTCGTAAGCCTCACTCCTAATCTCTTCGAGCTCATTTAACTGAAGCTTGCGGTGAGAACCCGCTTCCTTCATTTCAAAGTTAAACTTCCTAATGGCCCAAAGTGCTTTATGCTCTAACTCGACCGGGAGATGACACGGTTTGCCATAGACTAGACGGTACGGAGACATACCAATAGGGGTTTTAAAAGCAGTCCTATAGGCCCACAATGCGTCGGTTAAACGCAATGACCAATCCTTTCGATCTGGCCTGACAGTTTTCTCTAAGATATGCTTAATTTCCCTATTCGAAACCTCCACTTGCCCGCTAGTCTGAGGATGGTAAGGGGTTGCAACCTTGTGAGTAATGGAATATTTAGCTACGAGATTTGCAAAGGGTCGGTTATTAAAATGTGACCCTCCATCACTGATGATGGCCCTTGGAAAACCAAACCTAGAGAAAATGTTCTCTTGGAGGAAATTCAGTACCACCTTGTGGTCATTGGTCTTAGTGGCTATGGCTTCTACCCATTTGGACACATAATCTACAGCCACTAAGATATATTCAAAGCCATGCGAAATAGGAAAAGGTCCCATGAAGTCGATGCCCCAAACATCGAAAATTTCGACGATCAAAATAGGGTTAAGAGGCATCATATCCCTTCTAGACATAGAACCCATTCTTTGGCAGTTTTGACAGGACTTACAGAAGTCCAATGCATCTTTGAATAATGTGGGCCAGAAAAACCCACACTGCAAGACTTTAGCGGCAGTCTTTTTCCCGCTAAAGTGTCCTCCACATGCTAGAGTGTGGCAGAACTTCAAAACGTCTTGCATTTCACCCTCAGGAATACACCTACGTATGACCTGGTCAGCACAGTACTTAAACAAAAGAGGATCTTCCCAATAATAATATTTTATTTGCGAAAAGAACCGATCCTTCTCTTGTTTCGACCAAAGAGATGGTACAAGGCCTGTGGCATGATAGTTCACTATATGAACATACCAGGGTAAGATGGAATGAGTGACGGCAAAAAGCTGCTCATCAGGGAAAGAATCCCGAATAGGCGTAGGGTCACTCTCTTCTTCAACTACAATCCTAGAGAGGTGGTCAGCAACGACATTCTCAGACCCTTTCTTATCCCTAATCTCAAAATCAAATTCTTGCAACAAGAGAATCCACCTAATCAGCTTAGGCTTCGTCTCTTTTTTAGAGAGTAGGTACCGCAAAGCGGCATGGTCTGAGTACACAATAGTCTTCGATCCCCACAGATAGGATCGGAATTTATCTAAAGCAAAAACTACTGCAAGCATCTCTTTCTCAGTCGTAGTGTAATTTAACTGAGCTTCATTCAATGTTTTGCTTGCGTAGTAAATAACAAAAGGGGCCTTATCTACCCTCTGACCCAACACCGCCCCCACAGCATAATCGGAGGCATCACACATAAGCTCGAAAGGAAGTGACCAATCTGGAGCTCGCATGATAGGTGCTGAGATCAACATTAAGCGTAATTTATTGAAGGACTCTATACAGGCTTTATCAAAGTTAAACTCTACATCTTTAGCTAACAGATTACACATTGGTTTTGCTATTTTGCTAAAGTCCTTTATGAAACGCCTGTAAAATCCTGCATGTCCAAGGAAGGACCGGATCTGCCTAACAGTAGTAGGAGGAGGTAGTTTTGCAATTAAGTCTACCTTAGCTTTGTCTACCTCTATCCCCCTACTAGAAATGATATGCCCTAGCACAATGCCCTCACGAACCATAAAATGGCTCTTCTCCCAACTCAGAACAAGATTTGTCTCACAACATCTCTTAAGTACTTTCGAGAGATTAGAGAGGCATTCATCAAAAGAAGGACCGAAAACAGAAAAATCATCCATAAACACTTCCAGATAGTCTCCTATCATATCAGAAAAGATAGAAGTCATACACCTTTGGAACGTGCTCGGGGCATTGCATAAGCCAAAAGACATACGCCTAAATGCAAATGTCCCAAATGGACAGGTAAACGTTGTTTTCTCCTGATCCTCGGGGTAAACCGCTATTTGGTTGTACCCTGAATAGCCATCTAGGAAGCAATAAAAGCTCTGCCCTGATAATCTCTCCAGAATTTGGTCAATATAAGGCAGAGGGAAGTGGTCTTTCCTAGTCTTGGAATTTAATTTCCTATAGTCTATGCAGACTCTCCAACCAGTGGTAGCTCTTGTAGGGACTAGAATACCCTCTTCGTTGGCTATCACTGTTATCCCAGACTTCTTAGGAACCAGTTGAGTAGGGGAAACCCACTCACTATCTGAAATGGGGTAAATGATACCCGCATCCAGTAGTTTCAAAACTTCCTTTTTAACTACTTCCTTCATATTTGGATTTAATTTACGTTGGGCATCTCTAGAAGGATTCATACCTTCCTCTAGGTGAATACGGTGCTGGCAGATTGATGGGTCTATACCCTTTAAATCAGCAACCGACCATCCTATGGCTATTCTGTGCTCTTTCAAAATGGATAACAACTTACCTTCCTGTTCTAAGTTTAATGCAGATGAAATTATAACAGGCAAGGTGTTACTATCACCCAAGAATGCATACTTGAGATTAGCCGGCAGAGGTTTTAACTCAAGTTGCGGCGGAGACTCAAAAGACGTAGGCGAAGGGACACTGGCAATAGACGGAAGTGGCTCAACCCTAGGTCTCCATGGCAGTTTCTCTACAGAGGAGGCAGAATCTAAGACAAGATTTACCTCCATAAACGAGTGCTCCAAATCATGGTCCTCGAACCCAAAGTAATTTAAACATGTTTCTAACGGGTCCTTGGATAGAAGATACGGTGTAGCTTCCTCTACCACCGTATCAATGATGTCAACAAAAGAACAATCCTCAAAGTTATGAGGTTGATTAGCTGCACTATAAACCTGCAACCTGGTTTTCATGTTACCAAAAGACACCTTCATAATGCCAGTCCTACAATGAAGGACTGCATTAGCAGTTGCTAAAAGAGGTCGTCCTATTATAACAGGGATTTGGGGCCTAGTGACATCAACAGGCTCCATATCTAGGACAATAAAATCTGCAGGAAAGACAAACGAATCTATCTTAACCAAAACATCCTGCAGTATACCTCTAGGTACCTTAGTGGACCTAT
>JAESVK010041065.1:0-11883 GCA_017140935.1 Hamamelis virginiana
TTTTTGTAGTTGACATAAAAATGTTAAAATTGGTGACTTAAACAGGTTGTGTTTGATTTGGGTTTGGTGGACAACAGTGGGAGTGCCTGTTATTCCTACCCTGGGTTGAGGCACTCCAACCTTGCAGACAAGCACTACCAAAGAGTTCAGCAATTCAACACTTTAAAGAAACATCTTTACGCCGGAAATCATTCAAAAAGGAAACCTTTGATCCTTCTCCAGTTACATTTTTTGTTCTCTTCCATACCGTTCATGATTTCTGTACAATTCTTTTGTTAATAATATTGTTGTTTATTAAAAAAATACCCTCCATAATTTATGTTCATACCAACTCTAGAAGAACTTGCAAATCTTTAGTAAAACAATCCTCTCTCGCATTTTCAAACTTTCATGCCTATTCTCTCCACTAGAAACTCTCATTTTCTATCCGTAACCTCCATAACCATTTGCCAAGGACACTTTATACAAAAGTTGATGAGTTTTAGTATCTCTTAAAAAGTATGAATAGACTGTGGCTGTCAGGAGACTTTTTTTTTCCCCTTTGAAGAAATGAACGCACAATTTTATGAATAATATATATTATATTGTGATAAATACTATATTACAAACATTAATTTCTTTGTAATTATAGAAAAACATCAATATTAGTTTAGATAAATCCTCTTTTAGTTGGGGTTTTTGTTTACTTGGTCCAAGAATCAAGAGGTCCTTGCCATGTTAATAGTAGATAGATTTCTTTTTTCTTTGGATTGGGAAGAATCTTCCCCTCAGGAAGTTCTGACTGTCTTGCCGAAACCTTGCTTGGATCATGCGCTGATTACTGTAAATCGTGAGGGTTTGAGACCTATTATGTATAAAACAGTGTTTTGCTGAAAATATGTTCAGCCAACTTATCATGTAATAATGCAGGAAGGCGGTTTGGTAAGATATTGAGAAACAGGTAGAGTGGACATGGGAGAGCTTGGGTAAGAGAGGGCCCAATCTGTCATCATGGGAAAGCACAAAGAGTGAGCAATAATAAGCAAAAAAATGGTTCAAGCAACACCAATCATGGTATTATTATAGCAATCTTTTCTTTATTTGATTAACTTTATTATTCTGCCTGCATTGTTCAATTGTTGCATTGAATGAAACTTATAAATTCTATGAGCACATATATTATTTACTAAACTAAATCTGATTACATATTTGTTCACCTTAGCCATATACAGGTCAGTTGGTAAAGGGCTACATGTGTAGATATTATAGTTATTGCCTTTTACAGGAAAAAATTTGAAAATGTCGTAAATACAGAGAAAACACTGTTGGATTTTCGTCTCAAAGATGAAAACAAATACAAGAATGTTGTGATACGAAAAATGATATTTTTCAGTTTTAACTAATTATTAAATAATGCACTTTTGTGTGTTATAGAATATCATTGGTGACATGTTTGTTTATGGATGAAATGCTACCATTTTAATTTAGAAGTCCATTGATGTCATTGTCTTCTTACTTTGAATAATTGAACTGAAATTTGCATTTCTTTATTTATATATAGGCTCTTACTGCAACAAAAAGCAAAGTTGGTTGCCCAAAGACTTTTGGAAGGGGTACGAAAACTAGCTAGCTTGCTTCATGCATATCCATTGTGACTTCAATTGAATGGATGGAGTCTGTAATTGAAAGAGCTTGTTTGCTATTTATATGCATGTTATTTGGAAGGAGTGTTTCCAAATTAAATTTAACACAATAACTTTTATTTGATTTTGGGTATATGTGGGTTCAATGTTTGGTCTTAATTAAGTGAATGAAAATATTTTTATTTTGTTTGCTAGTGCTTCTTTTACGTGTGTACTCAATTTATATGCATACACGAGTTTTGATACATTGTAGTACTAATTAGAAACATGTACAGGTTTACAGCGAACACTTACTTGTTGCCTAAATTAACAAGTTAACATATCAATTATAATTGAAAAAAAAAAAAAGTGGCTTTTAAGGACGGTTCCTAGTTGTCTTTGAAACACAGATATGAAGACAGTTTTTAGCCGTCTTTATAATATCACAATACAAAGACAGTTTTTAACTGTCTTAAAATGCATAGATATGAAAACGGCTAAAAACTGTCTTCAAAAGAGACATATATGAAGACAGCTAAAAACTGTCTTCGGAGGTTCAGATACGAGGACGGCTAAAAACTGTCTTCAAAAGGGTCTGGACTTTAGAAGACACGGCTAGGGAAGACAGTTTCCTAACTGTCCTCGTATGTCTATGAAGACAGTTTTTAGCTGTCTTCTAATCCTTTTTTTGTAGTAGTGTCCATTTAGGTTTCCAGTACTCAACTTCTGATCCATTTTAGCACACTGTGGACCGAAATTGATCAACGACAATATGGTAGTTATATAATGCTTACGCCTATCTGAATTATTCAACTTTTTATTAATTTTTTTATTTTTTATGTTAGTGGAATTTAATTTGAACATTTCTCAAATAGGGAAAAACATATGTCGTATTCAAGGGGCACACTCCTGGAGTTTATGGCACATGGGATGAAGCAAAAGCGCAAGTTGATAAATTTTCCAACGCTAGCCACAGGTCATACAAGAGTAGAGAAGAGGGAGAAAAAGCTTTCTCCGAATATTGTCAACGGATAAATAGTCAACAATTCCCATCATGTAGCACATCATCCTCCAACCCCTCAAGTTCAACTTGTCCTCCAAGCCAAGTTGATGATATCTCCTTGAAATATCAATTAGAAATGGCAATTGCAGAAAGTGACCACGCTTGGCGGGTTGCTGACATTTATGCAAATATGTGTAAGGAATATGCCTCAAGGAAGGAAGGACGTGATTAAGATAGGATTTGTAAGTTTACAATATTTATATATATTTTTGGGATTAATTGGAAAGTAATGTAATATTTGTTAGTGGAATGAATGAATGATTCTCCAATATGTGAAAGAGACGTGGATTAGAATGCCAAATGCTCATAACATTGGCATTAGTGCCATTCACTGTCCATTAGGGTGCCAAATGTCCCTATTTGGGTCATTTTCTGCGAACTCCCAACGAATGCCAATAGTGCCATTAACTGTCCGTTCCGATGCCAAATGCCCCTAAATTTGGCATTTTAAGTCATTTTCCGCGAAATGCCAAAAAATGGCATTAGTTCCATTTACTGTCGTTGAATGCCTAATGCTCCCACATATGGCATAAATGCCATCTTTTTTCACATCAAATTGCTTGAATGCCAAAATTAACCTACTTTCAACCTTAAATGACAAAAAGAATCCCTGTTTCAACTAAATGCCAAGTGTCAAAAATTTGAAAAAATATTCGACCCTCCTTAAATGCCCACTAAATGGCCCTGTTGAAAACATATCCCAAATTTCAAATATTTCGAAACGGCATATAAATGCCAAAATTAACTTACTTTCAACCTTAAATGACAAATAGAAACCCTGTTTCAACTAAATGCCAAGTGTCAAAAATTGGAAAAAATTTTCGACCCTCCTTAAATGCCCCACTAAATGCCCCTGTTGAAAAAATATGCCCAATTTCTATTATTTCCAAACGGCATATAAATGCCACAATTAAACAATTTTCAACCTTAAATGACAAAGTTTTGCATGTTTCTGACATTGGTAGCTTCCATAATCGGCATTTTTTCGCAATTCGGCAATTTGACTTTTTTGGCATTTTTTTTCAACAGATGCATTTCATGGCATTTATGGTTGATAGAACTCGGTTTTTGGCATTTTTTTGAAATAGGGCATTTTTTTCTTTATGGCATTTTATTTCAACAGGGGCAATTCATGGCATTTAAAGTGGATTGAACTCCATAATCGGCATTTTTTCGCAATTCGGCATTTTTACCTTTTTGGCATTTTTTTTCAACAGAGGCATTTCATGGCATTTATGGTTGATAGATCTCCATAATCGGCATTTCATCGAAATTGGGCATTTTTTTCTTTTTGGCATTTTTTTTCAACAGGGGCAATTCATGGCATTTAAACTGGATAGAACTCCATAATCGGCCTTTTTTTCAATCAAACTTGACCCTGTTGAACCTGTTCAATATAATCAAAAAAATGATGTTCACCCAAACATGGCATTAAATGGCATTTTCAGTCAATTAGCGATGCCAAAATGCCAAAAAATTAAAATGAATGCGATGGAGTGATGGGTTTGTGCTGCTGGGACTGACATGAGACTGTTCTTGCAGGAGGACCTCGGGGCTGCTGAAGTGAAATTTCAAATATTCGATCTACTGTAGCTGCTGCTGTGCGGTTTTGTTTTGTTTTAAAAAATGTCGCCACGTAGGCGACACATCACTCCGGCGCCCATTTCCGGTTCTTCCTTCCGGCTGAATAACATTTTTGATACTATTATGCCCGTGAACTAGTGCAATAAGTCTCATAGTTATTTCATGAGTCCACGTGTGACATAAACTATTCTGATAGTGTACCAGTGGAGGAAGTTGCAATCACTTCCAAATATGTCTTGATCCCCTCATGTGTCTGAAACTACTCTGCTTATGTTGTAGTGGATGAAGTTCCAAATACCTCAATTTTGTACACGTATCTTAAACTGTAGGGTAAAATGCAAGAACATCGACATGAGATTTGGCTTAAATGCACGGACCTCCCCTCGTTAAATTAACAAAACCTCCCACATTTATGCCCTCATTAAATTCCACTTCTTGATTTTTTTTTTATTTTTTTTATTTTTAAAATGCATTCATCATCTATAGTTTTGAGTTATGAAAATTTGTTACCCTTCCTTCAATATCTTAATTGATATGTTGATGAAATAATAGTTTGAATGGATTTGTTTTTCCATATAGATATTCTCCATCAGATGATTTTTTATCATATCATTTTTATCTAATTTGGTTCAAAACACAAATGCTAGCCAACCAAAATGAACCCAAGAAAGCGGGTGCTAAAAGCCTTAATATTTCTTCAAAAAGATAAAAGTAGCAATCCAAAAAGAAAAACGCCTAGCAAGAGGTACATCTGTCATTGATCCAATCGTCAATGCACCCCTTTGACTTGGTCAAATTGTACAAAATCTCAATTTTGAACACCCTCAAATACTATTATTGAGCAGGTTGACATTTGCGAGGGTAAATGTGTCACTTCATAATTAAAAAAAAAAATCAACATATGCTATCCAATAAGGCAGTAAAACAACTTTTAGTGCCCAAATGCAAATGACTTCAACTTATGCTATCTAAATGCACATTCCTAATACGTTTACAATATAAGAAACGTAACGTACGCATTATCATATCAGAGGTGGTGATGTGTCTTGTGGCAACTCATGCACAGATGATACTCAATCTGAACGACATGGAGTTATACAAGACATGGAATGCGTATACATCGAACATTGGTAATCAAACTGTTCCACATGACAATAAACATCACAAACCGTTATCACATTATTCAAATATTGCCCTTTCGGACCAAGTAAATGTTCTGCTTCGCACCACAGTGATTATCTGCAGACTGTACAGTTGAACTTGTACGAGGGCATATCTTCATAACGTGACATAGTAATTAAATAACGTGAGCGATGTCTTGACATGTGACTTTGACCATGCTTAGGTCGGCATGCAACCATTGTCACCAACGTTTTAAGGTTCTTGCCTTCTCCTCCCATACCAATGTATGGGTTGTCTTCCGGGACATGTCCCTCCCATTGAACTCTTCATGTCAGCCGTATATATAGGTGCTTTCTTCATGCACATATATCATTCGGTCCACGGTTGGATTTCGGCAAATTGCATGGTACGTATAGACATGCAATTAAAGATGCATGGATTTACAAAAAACTCATGCACAAATGGCCGTTTCTTGAATGGCAAATGATCGGTAGAACAAAGCTTACTACACTTTGATCGTTGTTGCTATTTATAGTGGGGAATTTAATATCATTGCCCAACATTGAGGGCGTTGGAGTTGAGTAAATCCATGCATCATTGTTAACTTATAAGGGAATCTGAAAATATGGGAAATTATTGACATACTGTGCACATGTGACTCATGATGAGGGGTATGACATCATAGTTCACATGTGACTTAGCTTTAGTCTGATATTGTACTAGTTGTCCCTTTATTATAGCTATGTCATGACTTCACATGTGGTTGAGAATTCTTCTGCTAGTGGATTAATATAAAAGTAAGTTGTACAATGTCAGTAGTTCACATGCACCTCTATACTATTATGCCCGTGAACTAGTGCAATAAGTCTCATAGTTATTTCATGAGTCCACGTGTGACATAAACTATTCTGATAGTGTACCAGTGGAGGAAGTTCCAATCACTTCCAAATATGTCTTGATCCCCTCAAGTGTCTGAAACTAATCTGCTTATGTTGTAGTGGAGGAAGTTCCAAATACCTCAATTTTGTACACGTATCTTAAACTGTAAATACATAATCGATATTAATTATAATAAAATGACGTGATTAAAAACGACCTCGTAGGACGAAAAATATGGTAAATGACATAAATATTCGGTGTGAATCTAACTATGCTCCATAACATATATATATATATATATAGTGAACATCATAATATTCAATACGTACAAATGTTGTGGAAAGGTAGTGATATTTTCATCAAGGTGGTCGAGTACATATCCCATCAAGGGTTACAAAAAGTTTATAGTTGCCATCGGCACAAGATGTATAACAAAAGTAAGAGAAACAATAAGAGGTTGCCACCTGCACAGAGTCAAAAGAGGACAAATTAGTTCCTAAATTTGTTCATTTAAATCTTCATGAGAATTTTTAAATATAACAAAACACATAAAAATTCACCCATATATGCATGTTTTTCAGTCACAGCATAAGAAAAAACTTTTATTACATAATTACATAGAAATGTTGACAGATTGGGTTCAAATTAGAGGAAATAACAGTATCATAGAACCGCTAGGAAATTATAGTAAATTCAAGGTTGAAACACATAATTTGAGTCAGATTCACTTGTAAGGGTAGACACCATCATTGAGGAGGGGGGTTTCGGCACGTTCTTTTGTTGTGTCCCAAAATGTTGCAGTAAGAACAACATTTACTGGGACGATCAGGTAGCTCCGTCCGGATTCTAGAACTTTTGGGGCGCCCAGGTTGCCTTGTCGACTTAGGGGGGTTGACAATAATTTCATGTTCGAGTGGCTGCCATTGTGCTTTGTCAAGTGTTGGGTATATCCGCTCCGAGTATTTCTCATTGTTGGTGGAGATGGAATACCATTCAGCGGTATATTGTGATGGGTCTTCCTTGGCTTTAGCCAATGCTGCCATCGCATGAATGCAGGGTATCTCGACCGATTGGAACTCACGACACGATCAGGTCCTACGCTCTAAGTCAACAGTATCTTGATGCTCCATTGAAAAAACCTGGTTTAAATAGGCCAATAAAACGTTTAAATAATTTGATTTCACATACCAATCTTCCCTGTTAAGTGGGAATGTGATTTCAATGAGCTCAGTCATTCAAAATATATACATCTAAGATGATCAATTCAACACATCATAATATACGAAATTTTAAAATAATGTATAACACGTCCAATCGGAGGTGGAGTATTATGGGCATAATTAGGTGGTTCTTATGCATCCCACTAACCGTAATAAAACATCCAATAACCAATAGTTAATTAATGAAAATAAATAAATAAAATGGATAACATAGGTAATGTGGAAAAAATAGAAGAAAAATACCTATGACAAAGATTAAGAAGACATATAAACAAATATGGATTTGAAACCTGGTAATTAAACTGTCCAAATTGGTATGCCTCATGTCCACGAGCCCTATCGCGTAATGTCATTATCTTGCTTTCAACTTTGGCTGTCAGATGACCACTCCAGTGACGCTACTCACAGAGATTTTGGTGCCAATCTTTGGACGCTTTCTCAAGCGTATATTCGATGAGTTTAACAATTGGAAATGTCCTAGCAGTTCTAAAAATTGAATTTAGAGATTCAGAAGGATTTGTAGTGATAATCCCATAACTGCGACCAGGGAAAAAAGCATTGGACCAGTGATCCTTAGGAACTTTTGATATCCATTCTTGGGCTTTATTATCCAACCTGGCAATTTCCGCCAAGGTAGCATTGAAATCACATTCTCTGTAGTGGGTGGACAGAATCCAAAACAACTTCTTAAGTTGTACATCCTTGAACTTAATATGAAAGTTTGATTGGAGGTGCTGCATGCAATACCTATGAAATGCATGTGGAAAAACTTTGGGAACCGCATGTTTTAACCCCTTTTGCCGATCAGAAAGGAACGTCAATGTACGACTACCCAAATTGCCAGCCAATTGATCGCGAAGTTGTTCTAGAAACCATTCCCAATTATGATAATTCTCGATTGGAACAACAGAAAATGCCAAGGGTATTGTCTTGTTGTTACCGTCAAATCCACATGCAATCATTAATGCACCAGGAAACTTACCCCTCAAATGCGTGGTATCCATGGATATAAGTGGTCGCATGTGCGCACGAAATGCATTCATGCATGGACCAATTGTCCAAAAAGCACGGACAAATGACAGGTCACCCGTACCCATAGGATAAAGATTATGTTGTATCTGCATAAAGCTTGAGGGATTAGTGGCAATGAAATGTTCTTTGTAAATCGGAAGCAACCGATAAGATTCTTCGTAGGAACCGTGCATCATCTCAAGTAGTTTCTCCTTTGCCAAGTGTGCTTTTCGGTAGCTTATTTGGATTCGCCAATTGTCAAACATTGTAGATTGTATGGCATTAACTCTCATATCTGGTTGACGCCGAAACAATGCAGCCATCTTATCCACAATCCATAGGTAAGTTGCTTGATTGTGATCAGCGCCTCGAGCTGGAAGCGAGCATGTGTGCCTGGATTATAGCGTATTGATTGTGAAACGTCCCATATATAAAGATGCATGCAGACTCCAACCACATGAATCAGTTGCACAGATGACACCAGCTTTGTAGGGGCAAGAGTATTTAGTACGGGTGTCAAAATTTTGGCGAATTGAATGTTCTCGAATTGCATCGAGTAAGTCCTTCTTCGTATGAAATGACTGACCCTCCCGCAAGAAGCAATCTTCCAAGAAATCGTCGGTTATAAGTGCATCAGATGAAGCGGATGAGTCCAAGTCATCACATTCATTGAGGTTCGAATCCGATTGTGCATTTGCATGTTCTTCTTTATGCGCAAAACACTTTGAATCCAAATCACCATGTGGCACATCTATAGAGGGAGGATTTTCAAATACCGGAACCAGTCCAGAATTAAACGATTTATTCTCACTGAAAAAAATAGAAGTAGATTATGTGAAGGATATTATCAAATAAATATATAAATTTTTAAATAATACATCATGTTATACATGAACCACAACATATAAGTGCATTTTTCTTATGTGGAATTTTATAATGGCAGTAAACATACCGTGTTGGAGAGGCTAATTGAGGAGGTTCATGCCGAATACGGGCACCTCCTACTGAACAACCTTCATACACCAATGGTGGGGAAGATACAACATGAGGAACATGATCTGCTGGCGGATATAAACCATGACTGATACGTTCTTCGATCTTCGGTTCTCGCTTAATATGGCACGCCATATAAGGTTCTTTCGAGATTTTGGATGCGGGTTCTAGCCATTCACTATTATCCCTACGCTGTACAAATAAAAAAATGTTGTGCATCTCATATTAAAAAAATTCGAAATTGAATATCATTTATAATCATGGTAAGTAAAGTGAACGTGAGTATGATGGACTGGTACTCTTAATCATAGTTACAGGTAAACTAGTAGTTAATAGGTAATGAATTACTTTGCATTACGAGATAAAACACATGTACTCTAGTATCAAATGCGATAATATATAAGGTACATAGTATATAAACAAGTTATTTGATGTAACCTTAATAACCAAACAACAATAAAAAGATTAACGGGCTACAATAAATATATATATGATATTTTATGCACAGGTAACATTGAATATGCATGTTGAAAGAAAGTCTCATTAATAATTGTGGTGTGAAGATGACATAACTAACAATTATATAGGTTCAGCATGAACCTCATGACTTGCAAAAGCCAACACGAGTATGCATCAATATTATGCGGAATGATTAACGCATTATTCAATTTACCTAACTTATGGATATCAATAAATAAATTAAATCCAAATATCTTAAAGCGTAGGCTAAATTAAATGTAATAAATGTAAGTGACATTTGAACATATAGCACTAATATATGATGATACTTGTATGACGATTGTATGAATATGGATCTGAAATTTTACGCAGCAATGTTAAACACACGTGGTTTTATACCTTATCGGAGGTGTTGAAATTGGTTGGCTACTCGGTATGGGGCTTTGATTTGAAACATATATCATACCCAATGAGATGGTTGAGTTCTTAAACAGCTCAAATATCCCTTTCAAATCTTCATCGTCATTTAGTTCTGTTGTTATTGACGGCATGAATCTCCCTATGGGTGCAAGCCATTTTAGCCGTAATCTTGTAAACGATGGTGTCGTACCGATGCGGTTGTGTATAGTGGACATAAGATCATCAAAGCCGCAACTATATTGCAGTCTAATCATGCGTCTTTCACCACCAATGTACTCCTCACAACCATTTCGGTCTTCAAATTTCCCATTGAAATGAATCAAGAAAACTGCAACTCCTTCATCCATCCGAACTCTTCAAAACTTTACCACCTGCACTAGACTATATGGGAGATAGATCTATTGCAATTTTAAACAACTAAGGAAAAGTGAAACACAAATACAATGTCCAGTGTGTACTATTGTAACCGTCTACTATAGTGGTGCAACTATAGAAGGCATTCTCAATAACTACTATGTGTCCATGTCCAATTAATTCAGAATCTTACATTGAAATGTAATTTGGGTAATATATTTAAATGCATATACAAACACTATTGCATCACTCGCCAAGCATAAGTTGCACATGGATCTAATTACTAAAGGATAATCATAGCATAAACAAGAAAAACTATATTTTTTTTATGTTTTTTATTTTAGTTTGTATTTTGGATGGAGAGGAAAAATGAATAAAGGTTTCAAACAATTCAATATCCGTAACAATGGATAAGTATCTTCAATATTTTCCTTCTCAAATGCACATTGTATTTCAACCTGATTTTGTGGCCTGTTCAAATCATTACTAATTTGATAAATAAAAGATGTTCATAGAATTGAAGAACATTGCAACCAAACCCATACTCCGCATGCACAACCAATTAATGTGTTGATATAAATATACATTTTGTGCATTTCCCATGTAGGATCATTGTATTCTAACGAAATGTGATGCCCTACAATGAAGTTTAATATCTTATCTTTCGTGAAATTTAGATGTGTTAACTGTCAATTTTGTACTTCAATTAAGATACTCCGAGTTAATATGGCACTACAAGTAATATTTTAAAAGTTTGACAATGGATTTCATAAAAGATTTTTTTTTGCATTTTGGTAAATAATTTTAAAAAAATTAAAAAAAATGATTACAAACACTAACATCAATAAAACCAAACTATACTGAATTGTAAATTGGGTTATTTTCTAAGCAACCAAACTAAGGGGTGGGGTGTATGCTACCAAATTTTTAAAATAAACCGTAAACAACAAAACACATCATATATAAATGTAACATAACCGAAAATCTAATCCACTACAAATTGATGTTCACCTTGTAGAATTTCATTCTTTATGGTTTAAGAGAGAAAATGTATTTCAACTTCCGCATAATCGTACCCAACTAATTCCCCTAAATAGGCTATCCAGTCTTATTCTTAAATTGAAAATAAAAGTATTTATAGGGTTGATGGATGATAAATCAACACAATTGAACTTCT
>JAESVK010041066.1:0-11582 GCA_017140935.1 Hamamelis virginiana
TTGCATCCTCTAATCGAACCTGGAGTAGCCTTGTTCACAATCCTGCTAAAAATTCTAAATTACTTCATCTTTCAAGTATGGATGTTGGGGAAAGCTTAGAGGGTATTTTTGCTGTACCTCCCATGGTTATTGAAGAAGGAAAGAAAGAGTGGGATTTATCCTTCTTGGGGTTTGTGCTTGACAAGAACCTCCCATTTCCGTTGGTTAGCTCTTGGGCATCTCGGATTTGGGGTGATGACATTTCCAAAGTGCTAAAATTTGATAATGGCCTCTTTCTTTTCAAAGCTAGTAGTCTGGAAGCTCTTGATAGAATTTTATCTGGAGGTCCTTATTATATTGCTGGAAAATTTTTGGTTCTTAAGCAGTGGGTTTCAGGCATGGAATTAAAGAAGAATTGTCTTTCTAAAATTCCTCTTTGGACCAAATTTTTCAATGTTCCTCTTGTTTTGAGAACTTCCATGGGAATGGAATTTTTGGGGAGTATTTTAGGTCGGCCGCTTTTTATGGATATGCATACTGCCACTGGTAGTAGAGCTAATTTCGCTCGTGTGTGCATTGAGTTTGAAGCTCACAAGGTTATTCCAAAATCTTTGAAAGTGGATGTCGGTAATGGTGAGATTGCTGAAATAGGGATTGAGATCCCTTGGCTCCCATCTCGGTGTGAGAAGTGTAATGTGTTTGGCCATTCGTTGTCTAAGTGTCCTTCCATTCCTCCTTCTCCTGCAGTTCCCAAGTCTTTTAAAGTGTGGAGGAAAAAAGACCCTCAGGTTCTTGCTGATGTTAAAGATAAATGGATTGAGGTCCCGACCTCTAAGGCTAAAATTGATGTTTCCAGTGATTTGGTTACTAGTCCCTCGGTTAGCAAGGTTTGTACTACTAGTAATCGGTTCAGCGCTCTTGATGCCAGTGTTGTTGATGATGTTGTTGATGATGCTCAGTTGGACTCTTCGGATTTGGCGGACTGCAACTACAATGATGTTTCTTTATCCCGAAAGTCTCTCAAGAAGAAGCTTAAAGATAAAATTCAATCTCTTAAGAATTCTAGAGGGAGAGATGTCCCCTAGGTTGTTGTTTTTCTTTGCTTTCCTAGCCTCTTGGGTTGTAAGAGGATATGTATTGGCTTAGGTTGTGTTGTTGGCCTCTGTGGCTTGTGTTTTGAGCTTCTTTGTAATATCTTGGTTTTTTGGTAATATATTTCTTAATTATCCAAAAAAAAAAAAAAAACTTTCTATTTTAAGGTTCAATTGGAACGATTCCAATTTTGCCCTCATTGATAACACTTTATCAATAGGCTTTCACTGGTTATGAGTGACATCTAGCAACATATCATGACATACCCTAGGTTTAGGTGAATAGCAGAACTATGTGAACCCTTCATGTTATTTAATCCTTCATCCCCTAATGTCACACTCAAGATAATAGGTATGGTTTTAGTCAAACCCTATCTTAACAACTTGATATCTGTCCCACAAAATATAATCTCAATAAGGCAATCGCAGTGAAACTCTTTTCACTGTTTACCTATCACTCCGGCCAGAGGTTCCCTTTGAGAATTATCTTTGTGAACTTATCCTGACATTCTCTCTCATATAATTGAGAGTGATGATCCCTTATTGCACACTCATCCATCTTCATGCATAACTCATTAGAGCCAATAAGCACCGATTACAGCCTTATGGATAAGGCTGTACAAGATACTATCAAACTCTAGCAACCTATGCATAAGACAGCTATGGTGTCTCATGTCTAAGGACTACCAAATAAATGGAAATAACACTAGAATATTCCTTTGACAGAACTACCATAGGAATATTCTTTGTAGATCATGTTCAGTGTACATATTCTCTAATATGCACCCACAGATTAACCTAAGTGTCACTACACTGATAGGAAAGACTACCTATCCTCCATATGAGTTGGTTTAAATCTGTGCTACTCTTCAAACGGTTAATTAAATATCCACTTTAATAAACCTTTGAGTAGGAACTCTTTTAGAATAGATGTATATGAGAAATATCAGTCTCTCTATCTCAACTCTTTGAGATGCATATTTCTCTTATCATTTATTCATGGACCTTATCATATATGTTAGAACATATTAGATAAGTTATACCTTCCATATATTATGATAATATGAAACTTAATATACCCTTTAGGATTAGTTTTAGGGCATACTTCTAACAATCTCCCACTTGCACTAAAGCCAATCACCATAGTATCGTATACTAGTCTTCGTAAGACAAGACTTTTAACACACACAGGTGTTAAGGCAAAATAGATTTATGCAAAACCCTTTTGCATATTATTATTTTCAATAATAGTATTAAAACTAAAATTCACTGCCAACTCTGATGTCCTAGTAAATGAGACCTATGCTTTCAAAAGAAAACAATGTATACTAGACATTCTTTTAGGCAATTTGTAAATGGCTAACCAGCCACCAAGAAATGGGTTAGTGTGAGAAGCTCTGGTGCGGTGCGATTCTTCTGGGCTTGCATGGTGGGTTTGGCAGGTTAGCTTGGGTCCTGTTGGAGGTAAGTTTTTGGTTTGGTTCTCTTCTCTCTGTTCTCTGGTCTGACTGGGTTGTCTCGTGAGTGGTTTCTGTGGGTTTCGCGGGTGGTTGTGAGGTGGTGGGTTTGTTTCTTCTTTCTTCTCCGCTGTTTGGTTTCTTGCTCGTGGCTTCCTGAGGTTCCTTGGATCTCTCTTGCGCGCTGTCTGGTGGTGGAATGGTGAAGGATTCAAACATGGGTGGTGCTCGAAGGGTGTTAGCGGGAGTTTATGTTGAGGGTTCCTCGGGGGTTTGTTCTGATCAGCGCGATGGGGTTTGTTCTGCCATTCCTTCCCATGATCAGGTGGATCCTTGTTCTTCTTCAGGTAAGGATTCAGTGCTGGTGGCTGAAGAGTTGGAGGCTAGTTTTGGGTTTTCAGAGGATGTGGGGTTTCTCTTTGAGGGTGCTCCTTCTTCGCGGTTGGTGTTTTCCTCGAGAACTCCAGTTACTTCTGTGGGTTTACCAGCTGCAGATCATGTGGGATCTCGACCTAGATTCTTAGCTCAAGATCCACAACGATCTGTGAGCTCCCAAATTTGTCGTGGTGATGAGAGGGTGATGAATGTAAATACCATTGTGGAAGGTGGTAATATTGCTGATATGGGTTTAGATGGTTCGATGTTGAATTCTAGTGCTGTTGTAAATACTGTTAATAGTGATGTTAGAACTGTTAGGTCTGGTGTAGTGGGGGGTACTGTGAATATGTCTGGTTTGGGGATCTCTGCTGGGGTTGGAGTTGGTTCTATGAATGGAAGTTCGAAGCAGGGCCATAATTCTGCTGTAGGAGCTTCGGGAAGTGTGGGTAATAGGGTTATATCTGATTGGAAATCTTTGTTTAGTAAGCCAGCTGCTTTAACTTCTTTTTTTTTTTTTTTTTGGATAATTAAGAAATTTATTACCAAAAAGAGAGAAAGCACAAACGCCAACCAGGCAACAACCCAAAGATTAACAGCCATAGGCAACAAGCCACCAAGCCACCAAAAAAAAACCTCTTACAACCCAAGAGGATAGGGACAAAGAAAATTAAGAAGGAATAGAGCCCTTCTTTCTAGCATTTTTAAGCCCATGTAATTTTTCACGCAATCGCATCCTAGAAGACAAAGGAGGATCAGGAGGATCGACAATAGCATCAGCACTAGGATCACTATCCAGAAGGGAATCAAAGTCATCTGTAGAGGAGAGAACTTCAAACGAATTTTTCCCATAATCAGAACTTGCAGAAGGAACATCAGCCTTACTAACACCAGATTTCAATTTACCTTTGCCATTTAACGATGAAACCTCAATCCACTCACAAGGGATGTTGGAAATTTTGGAATTAACCTTAGAAGAAGAAGGGACCTTTTCCTTAGAATTACCTTCAGAACTGAAAACTACCTTAGGAGTGGCCTTTGGAACAGAAGGAGAACCCTTCTTGACCTTCCACACCTGAGACGAAGAAGGAGACAGGCCTAAAGGGCATTTATGAGAAGAGTGCCCAAAGACTTTACATCTGCTGCATCTAGAGGGTTTCCAAGGGAATTCAAACATAATATTGGTAGTACCTCCCTGACCCAAATCAAACAACAAGGAATTAGGGATATCCTTATCAGCATCAGTTTCCACACAAATCCTCGCGAAATTATCCAAATCAACGAAAAGAGGATTACCCAAGGTGCTACCAATAAACTCCAAACCTTCAATAGAGCGAAGAACTATAGGAAGGTTTTTTAAGTTAACCCAAACAGGGATTTTTGAAAAATATTCCTTCTCCAGAACCATTCCAACATTCCACCTTTTGATCACCATAAGCTTCCCAGCAATGAAGGTAGGTTCACCATTCAAAATATTATTCAAAGCAGATTCATTATCGAACTTGAATAGAAAGAATCCCGGTTCAAGCTTGATGGTTTGTAACACATCATTTCCCCAAGTTCGATGAGCCCAATTATTCACCAAAAAATATGGTAAATTTTTATCAATAATGTGCCCCACAATAGCAAATTCCCACAATTTTTCCCCCACATCAATAATAGCTTTAGGAATTGTGAACTTGCCATTGGTAACAGAACCCACATCCATTTTCAACAGCTTCTGTAAATTGGATTTAGGTTTATTCCAAACTGAAGAAAAGGAATTACGATTAACACCACGGGTGGACGCCTTTAAAGGAGGAAAATCTTCAGCACTTGAAGGAACATGATTTTTCTGCGAGAAGCCACTGCCAACACCCACTAACCCACGGTTTACATGGTCAACAAATGCCTTGCCCTCATCACCTCCATTCGCACGGACAGCACACGCATGCCTTGGAGATCCGGTCCCAATTGAATTTTTAATTGAATCCAAAGCCTTCCCGCTCATTCCATCATCAGGATTCAAAAAGCCACTGCTAACACCCACTTGATTAACAAAGTCAGCATCACCTCCACATTTGTCAATAGTGGCGGCAAAGCAAAAAGGAGCTCCAGCATTTCCATACCTTAGAAGCTTGGGACCCGCGCCATCATCACACTCAAAGAGGGACGAGACATGGCTAGCACAAGCCCTTTCACGCAAGTCAATATTTTGGGATCCGGACCCACTATAAATATCCTCAACTAAATTAATAGAATCCTTAAAATCAACACAACCAGCCGCAACACCTTGTTGAGATTCAATTGAAAAAAACCCATCAACAGCACCCTTGGATGGGCCCACGGCATCCAATACACTATTAGACTCAACACAATTGGCAGCCTGCATATCCAAATCAAATTGAGACCCGGCCCCACTAGTGGAAATAGACTTTTGGGAAGCATTTAATGAACTATCACCAACTAAAGCAACAAAAGCCTTCTCTTGTAAGACAAGGGTATGACAAGCGGACCCACAAGTATTAGAAAATGAATTAAATTCATCTCCAATACAAGCAACCCCTATTCCATCCACAGAATGAAGACGCGCTGGAGCTGTAGCTACATAGTCCGAGCCAGCTACATCGGCATTTACAACAGCAACTTTATCACTCTCTTGTCTACAAGTAGACTTAATACCTCCAAGGTTCACATCAGTACACGCCTCAACTATCCCATCCCTAATAATTCCGTCAACACCACTAAGTTTAAAAAAACCATCCACATCAAGAGAATTATCAACAATTGCACCTTCACGAGAACAAGCAGACTGACGTGTAATAAATGCATGCTTACCATCTGAAGCTAAATCACTTAACCTGGAAGAGTGGGACGCGTGAGAACCTGGAGTAGTACTAGAGGGTTGACAGGTGGCATGCAACGCATGCAATACACTCAGACCCTGGACCGCCCGAGAAGAGCTTGCGTGCTCGCCACTACAGTCAGCTACTGATAACTCGCGGGTGACACCCATTCCACTAACTCTATCAGACGCAGCAAGGGATAAGGAGGCGCGCACAGAGGGACGGGTCGCTGTAACACCTGCTACGCCGTCAGGGAGAGCCACATCGGGGACAGGAACGACAGCTTTAGAAGCTGCAGCAGTAAGGTACAACTGCCCCACGTCACCAGCCTTACCGTTTCCAAGGCACACCTCTTGGGCGGGAAAAGGAGAAGAACGAATCGCAAACCCATGAACCTCATCCATGGAACACATAGCACCTTTCCTTTCCTCAAGCTTTCCTCTCACAAGCTCTAGGCCACGAACATCAGCACAGGCAACAATCCCATGAGCCACACCCATGGTACTCACGTCCTCAATCACTATAGTTCCCACACCAGAGCTTGCATCCAAGGAGGAATGCACCACTTCCTCTATAGTTCCCACAGCGTTGTTCACAGCTTCACAACTAAGGGACTGCAAACCAAAAACTTCCCCATCTTCATCACTATCAAAAACACTAACATGGCATTTGGGACAGTCATCATCTCCATAAGTGTCACAAGAACAGCAAGACACACTATCCTTATCAAAATCATCTGCATCACACACTCTACCATCAACAACCCTGGGAATAGCAACCTCACTACCCTTCGAATTATCCCCAGTAACAGCTAGGGTTGAACTACCAATACCATGATCTTGAGAACAAGAAAATAAAATGGCATCAAGCTCTTTGCCATCAACCAAAGCCTTACCTTCTCGGGCTAACAATTCAACAAGACCTAGTTTAACAACAGCACATTTTTGCAGGTCCATTCTCTCCCGGATTTGGGTGCAAAGAACAGAAGCAAGCTCTTCTAAGTTCCATTTCTTAACTTCCATAAGCTTGAGAACAAGCTTAACCTCATCTGAATCTTCCACAACTGGAATGCTAGAGGCACTTCCAACACCATCAACAGGGACATGATCATGAAACTCTTTGAGTGACATTTTTGAACCTAGCTTCAAACCAGAATTCTTACCCATAATAACAAGGACAGGAGAAAAAACAACAAAAACAAGATCAAACTAAGGAACAAAAAAGAACCAAGCAACGAACAGAAATCCAACCTCTGTTCACAGAACTGAAATCCAATCATAGGAGGGAAATCACCCTACCCCAGAGCTGCTTTAACTTCTAATTTGGTGTATAGGGAACCATTGTTTGTTGATGGAAAGCTAACTGTAAGACCTCCTGATAATGTGGCTAAGGCTGGCATGGTGCATTGGCAAGGCTGCTTGGTGGGTCAGTTTATAGATAGGAGATTACCTTACCTGGTTGTAAAAAATACTGTGGATAAGTTGTGGGGACACAAGGAAATGCCTGATATTCTCACTACAGATAGTGGCTTGTACATATTTCGATTTACCAATATTGAAGCAAGGAATTGGGTCCTTGATTCGGGTCCTTGGCACATAGGTGGGAAACCACTTATTTTGAGGAAGTGGCAACCCAAAATGGACATGTTGAATTTGAAGCTTAAGAAGATACCTATCTGGGTAAAGTTTTTAATATTCCAATTGAGTATTGGACTGAAGAGGGTTTTAGCTACATTGCTAGTGCTGTTGGTACACCTTTGTACCTTGATGCTCTTACTCAATCAAGATCAAGATTGTCTTTTGCTCGTATATGCATTGAAGTTGATGTTAATTGTGAATTTCCTAGCTCCTTTTTGCTGGACATGGGAGATGGGTGTGTGTCTGAAATTGGGGTGGAATACCCCTGGAAGCCTAGTAAGTGCAAACAGTGTGACATATTTGGGCATGGGCAAGCTAACTGTCCAAATATAGTTAAGAAGGTTTGGGTTCCTAAGGTGCCTAATGCTGCCCCGAATAATTCTCAAGCTACAGATAATGGAGGGAGAGCTTCTTCAGGTAGTGGATGGACCCATATTCCTGCTGCTACTGTGAAAGAGGGTGCTAAGATTGGTCAGGGCAGTCCCACTGCTGGGAAGGGTAAGGAGGATAGTAGTGGGGATCAAAGCAATGTGATGGTTGTTCATAATGCTTTTTCGGCTCTTCAAGAAGCAGCTGTTACTGGAGAAGTGTTAGAGGAGGGGGGTGAACCAGGCTTGGTGCACGAAGATGAGGTTGTTTCTGTGGGGCAGCCTGATGTGGTTAGTGGTGCGGATGGAGTGGAGGGTCTCTCTTCTTCTCAGCCCACTGTTTCTATAGCTATCAGAGAGGATGTCACTACAGCAGCACCTGTCTCAGGAGCTACTTCAGTTTCAACAGGTTCAATAGTAGATCCAAGTCAAGGGGATTCTGATGATTTAGGTATGTCAGGTTCTAACCTGTTTGGTACTGTTAATAATTCTGGAATATGCACTGATTCTGAAGCTTCACCATGCATTAATACTTTTAAAAACCTCAATTTAAAAGTGGATGAATTTGACAAGTTGAAAGGGGTCCTTCAGGGCAACAATCTTAGTAAAAATCAGAAAAAGAAACTGAAGAAATCAAAGAAGGCTAGTCAAAAGCTTGAGGAAGGCAGTTTGCTTGAGAGTCCCAATTCCCCCTCTAGGTATTAATGTTTAAAGCTGCATGCTGGAATATTAGGGGGCTTAATAACCCTCTAAAACAAAGAGATGTCAGTTTGTTTTTGAAAAATAATAGTGTGGGGTTATTTGGTTTGATTGAAACTCATGTTAGGAGCTCAAATGCTATTGGCATATTTAATTCTATTGCTCCTGGTTGGAAGGTTGTTAATAATTACCATGCTTCTACTTTAGGGAGAATTTGGGTTTGCTGGGATCCGAATTGGTTTGATGTGGTTGTGAGCTATTCTTCTGATCAGGTTATTCACTGTATTGTGTCTGTAGAGGGAGTCTCTAATACTTTCTTCTGTTCGTTTGTGTATGCTGATAATTGTGCTATGGAAAGGAGACTGTTATGGCAGTCTATTTCATCTTTTGCTAGGATTGCTAGATCTGATCCTTGGATGGTGTTGGGGGATTTCAATTCAGTCAGGTTTACTGCTGAAATTAGTGGGGGTGATGCTAGCCTGTCTACTGCCATTATGGAGTTCCATGAGTGCTTATTAAATGCAGATCTGTTTGATTTGCAATTTATTGGCCCCCTCTTTACTTGGTGCAATAATAGAATGGGAGATGCTAAAATTCTAAGGAAGCTTGATAGAGTTCTTGTTAATGAGAGTTGGATTGATTGTTTTCCTAATGCTTTTGCTGAATTCAAAGCCCCTTCTCTTTCTGATCATTGTGCTGCTGTGGTTACTTTGAGATCTCAGGCTGTCAAGAGAAAGCCTCCTTTCAAATTTTTTAATTTTTGGGCTGACCACGAGGAGTTTCTTCCTCTAGTGAAAGAAGTCTGGGAATTGGAGGTGGAGGGCTATCCTATGTATAAGCTTTACAGGAAACTCAAAGAGTTGAAGAGTAGGCTGAAGCTCTTAAATTTGAACAAATTCAGCAATCTTAGTGGAAGAGTTCAGCAAGCTCGTGTGGATCTGCACAATGCACAGATCAATTCTCTTCAAAATCCCCTTGATATCCAAATGTGTGTTGAGGAGAAAAAGTGTATGAAAAGTTTTGTTGATTTGTCCAGTGCTGAGGAAGCCTTTATGAAGCAAAAGTCTAGAGTGCAGTGGCTCAATCTTGGAGATCAAAATACCTCTTTCTTCCACAAATCTGTCAAAGCTAGGAATGGCTGCAATTCTATCAAGTGTTTATATGATGGTAATGGGAACAAAATTGAAGATCAGGAGAGGCTTAAGTCTGAAGCTGTGTCTCATTTCCAAAGAATCCTTGGAACTAAATCTCCTTCGAGATTACAGTTGCAACATTTGAAAGATGAGCTTAATAGTCTTGAGGGGTTAAAGTGGGACCAAGATCAAATAAACATTCTTAATTCCCAAGTCACAGCAGGAGAAGTTAAGGAAGCCATGTTCTCTATTAAGGATGACAAAGCCCCTGGCCCTGATGGGTACTCTTCTTTTTTCTTTAAGAAATGTTGGGGTATTGTAGGTAATGATGTTACTAATGCTATCCTTTCCTTTTTTCAATGTGGGAAGCTGTTAGGGGAAGTTAATGCCACTATTATTGCCTTGGTTCCTAAAATTCCTAACCCTTCTTCAATGAATGATTTTAGACCTATCTCCTGTTGTAATGTTGTTTATAAGTGTATTTCTAAGATTATTTCTAACAGGTTGAAAGTGTGTCTTCCTAAGGTGATTAGTGCTAATCAGACAGCGTTTGTGCAAGGAAGAAGAATTGGTGACAACATCTTGCTTACCCAAGAGATTCTGAAAAATTACCATCGCAACAAAGGGCCTCCTAAATGTGCTGTTAAAGTGGATTTGATGAAAGCCTATGACTCTGTGGAGTGGGATTTTCTAATTGCATTATTGGAAGGCTTAGGTACCCCAGGGTTGATGGTTGGATGGATCAAAGCTTGTATTTCATCTCCTAGATTCTCTATTGCTTTCAATGGTAGTCTTGAGGGGTTTTTTGCTGGTGAAAGAGGTCTTCGGCAAGGAGACCCCATGTCCCCTTATCTGTTTGTGCTGGTCATGGAAGTGTTTTCTAGAATCCTCCAGAAAGCTTCAAAGTCTGCTGATTTCAAATTCCATTCTCGTTGCGGGAAGTTGGAGCTGTCTCATCTTTGCTTTGCGGATGATTTGTTCTTATTTGCTTATGGGGATGCTAAGTCTGTTTCTATACTTAAGAATTCTCTGGATCTTTTTGAAAATCTCTCTGGTTTGAAGGTGAGCCTCTCCAAAAGTCTGGTGTTCTGTGCGGGCATTTCTGAGGAAGTCAAAGACAGCATTTTGAATATTTTGGGTATTAAAGAAGGTAAGCTCCCTGTTAAATATTTGGGAGTTCCCCTTATCTCGTCCAAGCTGAAGGCTACTGATTGTCAACCTCTTTTGGAAAAAATTGCTGCCCGTATCAATTCTTGGACAAATAAAAAGTTGTCCTATGCTGGTAGATTGCAGCTGCTTAGCTCTGTTCTCTATGGGATCCAAATTTACTGGTGTAATGTTTTTATTCTTCCCAAGAGTATCATTAGAAGAATTGAGCAGTTATTCAGCTTTTTTCTTTGGAAAGGGGAGGCTTCTAATGCGAGTGGGGCTAAAGTTAGCTGGCAGTCTTTGTGTAATCCTAAGCAAGAAGGGGGGCTGGGATTGAGGAGAATAGAGGACTGGAATAGAGCTTCAATTGTTAAACATATTTGGAATTTGTATGCTTCGTCAGGGTCTATTTGGGTGGCTTGGGTTAACAGGTTCCTGCTTAGAGGGAGGAGTTTTTGGAGTGTAAAGGTCCCTTCCGATTGTTCTTGGAGCTGGAGAAAGATTCTTAGCATGAGAGAGTTTGCTAGACCGTTGATATTCCATAGGATTGGAAATGGAAAGAACACTTTTCTGTGGCATGATCATTGGCTTCCCTGTGGTCCCATTTCTCTTTGTTTTGGAGAGCGTGTAATTTATGATGCAGGTTTCTCTAGTCAGGTTAAAGTTGATGTTATTATTGACAGAGGAAACTGGAATTGGCCTATTACAAATTCCCATGATCTTTTAGAGCTTAGACAGATTCTGAGGGGTATGGCAGCTCCCTTTGTGGATGTGGAAGATAAAGTGATCTGGAAAGAGTCTAATAATGGTCTTTTCTCTATATCTTCAGCTTGGAATAAGATTAGAGGTCGCCTCCCTGAAGAGGACTG
>JAESVK010041070.1:0-11844 GCA_017140935.1 Hamamelis virginiana
TTCGTGATCAAGATTTAAATTTATAAAACTACTCGTGCTTAGAACCTCAATTCGTTGAAAATATAGTTTTTGCACGGGTGTCGAACACAGGGACTAATGGCTGAGTTATGAGAAGTTATTCTGATTCTGATTTTAGTTACCAAACAGATTCTTGATTTTGTAAGGTTGGTTGTTTAAACTAGCAAGCATGAAAATATGTTTAAATCTTAATTAAAGGAAATCCCCGGGTTTTGAATCCACTTTAGTTAGGGTATTGATATGCATATGATTAATGCAAAGGCTTTGCAATCGTTTATGATTGGTGATGATCCAAACTACAAGAATAAATCATCAAAGATATTTTACGCTTGTATTCAAATAGTGAACTCGTCCGAATAAGGCATAACCTGTCAAGCGAAGCATGCACAGGTTATCCTAACTAGGTATGAGCCGACTAAAGAATACTAACGTATTCAAATAATACTATTGCACAACCGATATGAATATAATCACAGAAAACATTCATATGAAAGGGTAAAAGATTCATTAAAGAGCGGATTGCATAGAACGGCAATCTCTCAAAGTTGTACAATTATCATAACCTATTACAAAACCTTGAACCTTAATCAATACATAATCAAACCACTAACCAAGCTTCATCTACCCCCAAGGAAAAGAGTTTAGCTGCTCATAGTCGGGGCTGAATCACCGGAGGTCTTCGTTCCTTCCATGTGCAGCCAATATCTCCGTTGAATGGTTCAAGAATGATGAGAGCAAAATATCACCGATGTTTTCCTGAGTCTATGATGAAAGATGATACCCTTTAGGTCTCCCAAAAAGTCTTTAAATAGTGTACTTGCCCTTTTCTCCCGAGATCTGCCGAATCTAGCCCATTCCTTATTTGCTAAAAAGGAATTTTAAACAGTTTAGGAAACTGCCCGCATCAGACCTATCGATAGGCCTGGAGCCCTATCGATAGCCCTATCGATAGGCCTATCGATAGGCCTAGAGACCTATCGATAGGTGATGTGTGCAGATGCTGGAATTCTGCATTATTCTTCAACCTGAGAGCCTACCTATCGATAGGGCTGGTGGCCTATCGATAGGCTTGGGTGTTTTTTGCATAAAAACCTTTGATCCTCTGCTTTTCACGCTCGGCATTCATCCCGGCATGCTACATTTGCTCCCATGCATCCATGTGCTCTCTTTGGGTTGTTGATTATGGTCGTTTTGATGGAATTTAACCTACACAAGACGAAAAACATACATAAGACTAAAAACTAATCAAATCAAAGTACTTACATTGTAAAACTGCCGATTGTTAGCCTTGAATGCTTTAAAATGAAGCTTGATTGTGGAACAATCACACCCTCCAACTTTGACTTTGCTAGTCCCTAGCAAACACTGAAAACAATGAAAACTAAAAACAACAAGAAATCAAAATAAGAAAAGAAGCAATTTTAGAAAGAGCCACTTTCGCAGGGAATCGCGATTGCACTTAGCATGTGCAATAAGCCTTTTAAACCCCTAGGTTCCCCCTAGTGGACGAGTTATAGTCTCGTGAGGGTTTGCAGAAATGACGCCCACAAACATAATGCTGACTTACAGTTAACTAAAAACAATTAAGCTCAAATCTTGTCTTTTCAATTCAAATATCTCATACGTTATGCAAGCTACTCCACAGGATAGGCATACATAGTACACAAATTATCAAATAACTGAAAATATAGAACGTTCCAAATCGTGTAAGTGAAGTGAACCGATTAAAAATTATTTTCCAAGCAGAATAAGCCTATAATTCAGATCCTGTAACGAGTTTCAACTTCGAATCTCAACTGGATGATCACTCTCAAAAAATATATTTCTCACGAAAGGTTAATTGGTTCGTGTAATATCCCAATAAGATTCATATAAGTTTCAAAACTCATATAATAGCACAAAGAGTTGACAGAGATGAAATGGAATGATAATGCATGTAATTTACATAAAGATTTAAGCACATATAATCATTTGATGTAAATGCGATCAAGAGAGAACAAGAATCAAAATTTGAATCATTTAGGACTTGGTTTGGATTATAATGACCTTGGTTACAAAAGGAAGAAAGAGAACACCAAGATGGGATGACTTACAAAAACAGTTTGGATTACTACCCAAGCCATCTCATTTATTAACAACTAAAAACACAACACAATTCTAAGACATACTTAAACTGGACTAGACACTCTTAGCTAAAAGACTCAAAAGAACAATTCCGACTCAAACCCTACCAACCGACTACTCAGCTCTATCACCCACATCCTCACGGTGCCCACCCTCATCTGTATGAGCATCCCCAGCTGGGACCTCAGCTCTAGCCTCCTCAGGCTCTGCGAATAAAGAGAAATCAGAGGCAGTGAGAGGAAGCTCCTGCTGGATACGCCATAAAACCCTCTGCCTAGCGGACTGCCGCTGAAGCTCGGCTCTAATCTGCTCATGCTCCCTCATCAAGGCCTGCTGCCCCTCCAATAACTGTCTCTGCCCATCCACTAACTGAAGTAGCAAACCCTCAATACCGGAGGGATGGGCAGGTACAGACTCAGCTGGCCCAGATGGCCCTGTCTCAACTGGCCCAGATGGCCCTAACTCAGCTGGCCCCGATGGCCCTGTAGTAGTCTCGACAGGCTCAGATGGCACTGTCTCAGTAACTGCTGGCTGGGATGCTAGCTGTGGTGGCTCTGGTAATGTGCCCTGACGCCTCAATAATGCTGACTGAGCAGCTCTCAAACTCCTCGTCAACGTGACTGGAGTAATAGGTCCCTCTCCCCATAAACTCTGCTCCGATGACTTACACCCAGCCTCAATGCATCGCTGTGTAATCATCTGGGGAAAGGGCATGTTCTGCTGTGGTGGACAGAGCTGGATGAAAGAACGCATCTCTCTGAATATCAGATGGGCAATGTCAATCTCGTCCTCGCCCATAAAAGCTATCAATAACCTGATCATGTCCAAGTGGATGCTGCTATCTGTCCCTCGAGGTCTCAAGTTGCATAGAAGCAACTTGATCATCACCGCATATATGGTCTTCATAGTGCCACTCGTGAAGTTACCCCCGGAGTATCGAGCGGGGTCCACACAGACAATCTGAGCACACTGGGCTGGCGACAACAGAGGGTGCTCAATATCATCCTCAGCAGGAGGAAATGTGATGGATGCAGGAACGGGGCGCTCACAACCCAAGTACTGTGCAATCCAATCCACAGACAGCTCGACTGACTGCTTGCCCACTTGGGCAACCAACATCTCATCATCACGCTCGTGTGTCCGTGCGACCGAATAAAACTCTCGCACTAAAGAGGGTTTA
This sequence comes from Hamamelis virginiana, assembly GCA_017140935.1. Classification (NCBI taxonomy): domain Eukaryota; kingdom Viridiplantae; phylum Streptophyta; class Magnoliopsida; order Saxifragales; family Hamamelidaceae; genus Hamamelis; species Hamamelis virginiana. Next base: position 3,323 of record JAESVK010041070.1, read on the forward strand.
TAACCCTTTCCCTTCGTCAACCACGCTGTGAGGTGTCGCCACTCCAGACGAGTCACGAGCGGTGTTTCTTCCAAAAATTTCGAGGCATCCACAAACCTCTCCACATTGAACTTCTTTTCTTTCAGCACATCCGCCCAACTCTTGACCTCTGTTTTCTGTTTTTTCTGTGGTGGTGGTCTTTCTTTTCGGGAAGTACCAGACCACTTGGCGGGCCTAGATGTCAGGGGCTTTTTGATGCCCCCAGTAATACCAATGGTCGGGTGCTCGGTGTCCACCTCATACGGGTCAAAGAACTCGCTATCATCATCAGACTGGACCCTAGAATCTGACCCAAGAGGTCGGCGGAACGTAGGATCAGAGGCGGACTCACTGTCCGAATCGGTGCTATCCTCGAAAACTACCCTCTGTCCCTTACCCACAGACGGGTTCTTCGTACGCGCCGGTCTAACTGGCGGTACCTCTCGAATGATAGGCCCTGTCTCTGTTCTCGTCTCCGGCTGATCCGGATGGACTACAACAGATTTCCCTTTGTCTAAGGGAACAGCAGGTTGTTTTTGGCGCACCATTCTCAGAATCTCAAAGTTTCAAACTGATTACTTCTCCCCACCACACCCTCACTTCACAAATCCAGAAAACACAATACGGCTAAATTTTCCAAAGCATCCACAGCAGCAGTTATCACATGAAATGAATAAAATAAATTCCCTCTAATACACAACCCAAACACCAACTTGATTTCTACTCTAAAAAGACAAATATCACGACCACCAAACTGACCTTAAACCCAAAGGTTGATGGAGCTGTGAAGAACCAAAGTCCAGAATCCTCGCCGGAGTTATGACCGGAAAAACCGTTTGGTGAGAGCCGGCAGTGAGAGGAGGTGCTATAGTAGTGGCTATGGCAGTGAGAGGAGGTGGTGAGAGAAACAGAGAAGAGAGAGAGCAGAGGAGCTGCACAAGTGTCGCAGCTGCTGTGGTGGAGGTTGGCGGTGGAGATGGCGGTTGTGGGTTTGAAGACGAAAAGGCGCGGGAGAGAGAGAAGGAAAAAGGAAGAAAATAGAGAAGAAAAGAAAAGAGAAGGAAAAGAAAATAGGAAGAAAAGAAAAAAAAAATGGAAAATAAAACTAAAAGAAAGAGGCGGTGCCCGCGTGGCCGAGAAAAGGAAATTTTTTTAAAATCTGGGTTGGCCCTATCGATAGGGTTGAGGACCTATCGATAGGGGTAAGGCTCGGTCTGCAGGATTTTAAAACTGAGGATGAACCTATCGATAAGGTATATGACCTATCGATAGGCCTATCGATAGGTTTAAGGATCTATCGATAGGACTTGGCTTGGTCTGCAGGATTTCAACACTGAGGATGTAACCTATCGATAAGGTATATGACCTATCGATAGGCCTATCGATAGGGTTTGATACCTATCGATAGGAAGAAGGAAAATTGCACCATAAACATTATGTTTCTTCAATTCCAGGCGGCATAAGACATCTCACAAGCTCCCACCACTATACACAAGACCAAACGACTCAAAAAACACAATGGACACCCACGGCTACCTAAGTATTTGAAAAATTGGACTTAACGGCTCAAAATCGGGTACAAAAGGAGCTATGACTGACTTAAACCAAGTGAAAGGCTTACAAACTCAGAATGAAAGCCTAAAATCATATTCTAAAAATTTTGTTTAATGTTCTCAATTGATCACAATTCATCTATGACACATATGCACTTAATCAAGTAACAATACAGTGCACAATCAGTCGGATAACCAAATAGCTGGACGAGTAAATATGAAAATTTGTGCCCCAGAACAACAAGATTGGCTCAAAAAAAAATATGCATGAATGGTTATAAATCTCCACTCTAAACGAGAATCTTCGTTACATACTTATCTGCTACAGATAATATTCAAATCGATTCGTGCACGTGCAATGTAATTAGGAACAAACTAATTCAAAGTTCGGAGATAATTTATGCACAAAGTATAGTATCATGGTTATTATGATGCACAATATTTGAGAAATTGTTGTTAACAACAAGAAATGAGAAAAATTTTTTTCTAGCTGACTGCAAGACAAGAGGCAAAATATATAATCAGAATAATGGAATCACAAATTGAAATGCATGTGAACTCCCACCCTCCAACTTAGATCCTCTCATTGTCCCCAATGAGGAAGAAGAAAGAATGCAAGTCAGGAAGGAAAAAAAAAAAAATTCAAACGACAATAAAGTGAAGAATGAACACCCCCTCCAACTTGGTCCTAGCATTGTCCCCAATGACGGAGAATGTCAAAGACTGGAACGAGAAGGACGGACAATTCAAGTACGGACAAAAGCTAATAAAAACTAAAGTTACAACATGGGTTTCCTCCCAAGAAGAGCTAAGTTTAACGTCCTCAGCCAGACGTAGTGGTAGTTCTCAGTCGAACTCATAAGTGGGATCCTCAAGATCCATAGACTCAACCACCATACCATCCCGAGTCAAATCCCCATTCCCAAATCCCTCAATGTAAGGTTTTAGCCTTTGGCCATTCACCGTAAATGAAGAGTCATTACGGGGATTGTGAATCTCAATAGCACCGTGGGGAAAGACATTGGTAACCGTGTAAGGCCCATCCCATCGAGACCTTAGTTTGCCCGGAAATAATCGCAACTTGGAATTAAAAAGCCAAACTCGTTGATTAGGCTCAAAAGTTTTTCGAGTAATATGTTTATCATGAAATTCCTTCATTTTGGCCTTATAAATTTTTGAACTTTCGTATGCCTCGTTGCGAATTTCCTCAAGCTCACTAAGTTGAAGTCGGCGGTGAGAACCCGCTTCCTTCATCTCGAAATTAAACTGACGAATGGCCCAAAGGGCTTTATGTTCGAGCTCAACGGGAAGATGGCATGGTTTTCCATAAACGAGCCGGTAAGGGGACATGCCAATGGGAGTTTTATAAGCTGTACGGTAAGCCCACAGAGCATCGACAAGTCGCAAGGACCAATCTTTACGGTCGGGCTTGACCGTTTTTTCCAAAATATGTTTTATCTCCCGATTGGATACTTCCACTTGCCCACTAGTTTGGGGATGATATGGGGTCGCGACTTTATGGGTAATGGAGTATTTGGCAACCAGTGCCGCAAAAGGTTTATTATTAAAGTGTGAACCTCCATCACTGATGATAGCCCTAGGACACCCGAAGCGAGAGAACACGTTCTCTTGAAGGAATTTCAGAACTACCTTATGATCATTCGTCCTAGTGGCAACTGCCTCTACCCATTTAGACACATAGTCCACAGCCACTAGGATATATTCAAAACCATGAGAGATGGGAAACGGTCCCATAAAATCAATACCCCAAACATCAAAGATTTCTACTATAAGAATCGGGTTCAAAGGCATCATATCTCTCTTGGACATAGAGCCCATCTTCTGGCAATTATCACAGGACCTACAGAAGTCCATAGCATCCCGAAACAGGGTAGGCCAATAGAAACCACACTGAAGAACTTTAGCAGCGGTTTTCTTGCCACTAAAGTGTCCACCACAAGCCAGAGTGTGGCAGAACTTCAAAATCTCATGCACCTCATTCTCAGGGATGCATCGGCGGATCACTTGGTCCGCACAGTACCTAAACAAAATAGGATCCTCCCAAAAATAATTTTTAATTTGTGAAAAGAATCGATCCTTATCTTGTTTGGCCCAAGTAGATGGTATAAGCCCTGTAGCTAAATAGTTAACAATGTGAACGAACCAGGGCAAAGATACCTGAGAGACTGCAAATAATTGCTCATCGGGAAAAGAATCCCGAATCGGAAGGGTATCACTATCTTTATCAGCTAGAATCCTAGATAGGTGATCAGCAACTACATTCTCCGATCCTTTCTTATCCTGAATTTCAAAATCGAATTCTTGCAAGAGAAGAATCCATCTAATCAACCTAGGCTTGGTCTCTTTTTTGGACAGAAGGTACCGTAGAGCAGCATGATCAGAGAAAACAATGACTTTCGACCCTAACAGATAAGAACGGAATTTATCTAAGGCATAGACAACAGCTAGTAACTCTTTTTCAGTGGTGGTGTAGTTCATTTGAGCATCATCAAGAGTTTTACTAGCATAATATATCACTCGAGGAAATTTATCTATCCTTTGACCCAAAACAGCCCCTATAGCGTAGTCAGACGCATCACACATAATCTCAAAAGGATAGGACCAATTCGGGGGCTGCATGATAGGAGCAGTGCTCAAGAGAGAGCGCAGTGTGGTAAAGGCTTTCAGACAAGCCTCATCAAAGACAAAGGGAACATCCTTGGCAAGAAGATTGCACAAGGGCCTAGAGATTTTACTAAAGTCTTTGATAAATCGCCGGTAAAAACCGGCATGTCCAAGGAAGGACCTAATCTGCTTGACGGTGGTAGGGGGTGGCAACTTAGCAATTAACTCAACTTTTGCACGATCAACCTCAATACCACGACTAGACACCACGTGTCCTAAGACAATTCCTTCACGAACCATAAAATGGCTCTTTTCCCAACTCAGGACCAAATTGGTTTCACAACAACGCTTTAGGACCTTGGACAGATTAGAGAGGCATGAATCGAAAGATGAACCAAAAACTGAAAAATCATCCATGAAAACCTCTAGAAAATCTCCAATCATGTCAGAGAAAATGGCCGTCATACATCTTTGGAATGTACTAGGAGCATTGCATAGGCCGAATGACATGCGCCTATAGGCAAAAGTGCCAAAAGGGCAAGTAAAGGTGGTCTTCTCTTGGTCCTCGGGGTATACGGCAATTTGGTTATATCCAGAATAACCATCTAAAAAACAATAAAAGCTCTGCCCCGCAAGTCTTTCTAGAATTTGGTCAATGAACGGAAGTGGAAAGTGATCCTTCCTAGTCCTAGAATTAAGCTTTCTATAGTCGATGCATACTCGCCACCCAGTGGTAGCTCGAGTAGGGACTAGAATACCCTCTTCATTTGCAACTACAGTTATTCCGGACTTTTTAGGCACAACTTGGGTAGGAGCTACCCAAGCACTGTCAGAAATGGGGTAGATGATACCCGCATCCAACAACTTCACGACTTCCTTCATAACCACTTCCTTCATGTTGGGATTGAGCTTTCGCTGCATTTCCCGTGAAGGCATAGCTCCTTCCTCGAGATGGATTCGGTGCATGCAAATAGATGGATCTATACCCTTAAGATCGGCAACCGACCACCCTATGGCTTGTTTATTCTCATCTAGAACTTTCATGAGTTCACTCTCCTGCTCTACACTCAAATCTGAAGCAATGATAACCGGCAGAGAATCATTATCACCTAGAAACTTATACTTAAGATTTGCCGGTAAAGGTTTCAGCTCAAGTTTCGGGGCAATCTCTAGAGATGTAGGCATGGAAGTACTAGACAATTGAGGCAAGGCCTCGACTTTAGGCTTCCAAGGTAGGTTGCCTAATGCAGGAGTTGACTCCAGAATCTGATTTACCTCTAGAATAGACTGGTCAATATCAAAATCCTCATAATTAAAATGTGCCAGACATGACTCTAAAGGATCCTGAGACAGAATAAAAGGCAAAGCCTCCTCGACTGCATGATCAATGACATCTACAAATGAGCACTCCTCAAAGTGATGAGGGTGTGTAACAGCATGGTACACTTGAAGCTTAGCCTTCATATTACCAAATGAAACTTCCATGATACCCGACCGACAATGTAGGACTGCATTTGCAGTCACAAGAAGAGGTCGACCTATGATGACAGGAATTTGAGGTCTAGTAGTATTTACAGGTTCCATGTCTAGAACAATAAAATCGGCCGGAAAGACAAAAGACTCGATCTTAACTAACACATCCTGCAACACACCCCTAGGGACCTTGGTCGACCTATCGGCAAACTGTAACACGGTGGGTGTAGGTTTGAGCTCACCGAGCTCCATCTTCTCATACACAGAGTATGGAAGAATATTCACACTGGCCCCATAATCAATTAAGGCCCGGTCTACATAGTGACTCCCTAAGAAGCATGGAATAGTCGGGGTACCCGGGTCTTTACGTTTGACAGGGACGTGGTACTGAACCACAGCACTTGCCACATCCGAGAGGACCGCTGATTTAGCGAAATGCACACGCTCCTTGCGTTGCTGAGTACATAGGTCCTTCAAGAATTTAGCATAAGAAGGGATCTGCTTAATGGCATCTAAGAGTGGAAGATTAATGTGCACTTGCTTAAAAACTTCTAGCATTTCACTCAAAGACGCTCCCTTCTTCTTTCCTCTAACAGGCGCAACTAACGCCGATGGGAATGGAGCCTTGGGCACATAGGATGCCAATAGATCATCAGAATTAGAGGGAAAGTTATCCCTCTTAGGCTCACTCATTACCCCTTTCCCTTTCTCATTCTCACTCTTTTTCTTTTCACTCACTTCCCCAACCTTAGGAACTCTAGACACATTCCCATCCTCATTAACTCTCTCCTCAACCTTATTATCAACAATTTTTCCACTTCTCAAAGTAGTGACCGCTTTAACCTCCTCATGATAATGCGAGTCCTGTGAAGAAGAACTCTCAGCCAAGTGTGCCCCTTTAGGGTTATTGACGGGTTGACTCGGAAGTCTTCCCTCCTCTCGACGGCTCAGAGTAGCCGCGATTTGCCCAACTTGAGTCTCTAACTTAGCAATGGATTGCGAATGGGAGCTCAGGAGTTGACTGTTAGCTTCAATGTTTTTCAGAGCTTTAAGAACTTGCTCTTCGAAACCACTACTTCTTTGGCTTTGAGGTGTTTGTGAAGGATGGACACTTTGGTTTGGAGACTGGGACTGAAGGTGAGGTGGTCTATAAGGTGGGGCAGCATTAGAATTTCCCCCTTGGAAGTTGGACCTAGGGGCTTGCTGATAGGTATTACTCGACCCTTGGAACTGGTTTCCTGTCCCTTGGGAAGGTTGAGACCACCGCAAGTTAGGGTGACTCTTCCATCCCGGATTATAGGTATTTGAGTAAGGATCATTCCTTGGGTTAGAGAACCCTTGGGCTGCATGGACCTGTTCCTGAACAAACTCGGGGTATTGGGGAGCCATAGGACACGACAGAGTGTCATGACTAGTATCTGCACAGATGTCACACACCGCACTCACTGGAGTGACAGACGAAGGAAAAGTCCTAGGTGGTTGACCTTGAGCAGCAAGCAGTTGATCCATTTTCACAGATAATGCCGCCACTTGTTGGTTTATCACTGTGGTACTCTCTACCTCATACACACCCTTCCTAGAATTAGAGGTTGAAGACGAACCTCTATCATTTTGATTCATCGAAGCCATAATGACCGAATCCTCACTGAGAATTTCGAATAAGTCCCATGCCTCCTCGGCACTCTTCCTTAAAATAGCACCTCCACTAGCAGAATTCACTAGACTCTTATCCTTAGCACATAGACCTTGGAAGAATGACTGGACAATTTGCCAATCAGGAATACCATGATGGGGACACAATCGAAGGAGTTCCTTCATTTTCTCCCATGACTCATGAAACGACTCACCCTCTCTCTGAACGAAATGGGTAATAGCATACCTCATTTGAGTGGTACGACCAATAGAGTAGAACCTAGCCAGAAATAATGTCTGAAGATCAGACCAAGTGGTAACAGGCTCTGTGGTCCTAAGGGTGTTAATCCAGGTCTTGGCTTTATCTCGCAGAGAATACGAGAATAGGAGGAGTTTAATGGCATCAGCAGTGAGACCCTGAATTCTGATAGTGGAACAGATCCCTAAAAACTCAGTAAGGTGATCGTATGGATTCTCCCTATCCAACCCATAGAAGGTTGGTAACATCTGAAGTGTGGCATGACGAATCTCATACTGGACATTTTCAATATTAGGGATTTGGATGCAGGAAGGTGGAGTGAATGCACCAGGCATAAAGTGGTCTCTAATCATCCTAGGTGCTGGTTGGACTTGCTGTGGAACAACAACAGGTCGAGGTGGGTCTTGACCTTGGTTTTCCATTGGAAGGACAAATTCTGACCCTAGATCGGGTCGACTTGCTCGAAGAGAACGTAAGGTACTTTCTAACTCTAGGTCAAGCGGTTGTAGGTCACAAGACACAGACCTTCTACCGTGCATGCAAATAACCCCCCAGATGAATGAGATGCAATGAGTGAATTTAAAAGATTATGAAAATAAACTTGAGATGAGAAAATACTCCCCTCGGTCCCGATTGCTAATCTTTATGCGGTCCTATCCAAAACTTTGTCACCTGGGCAAAAATTATTATTTATTTTTTTTTAGCAATTTGGCTTTTGCCTTAGCGCGCAAAATCTTCAACGGACCTGTAAGTCAACAACCTGAATCGAGAAGAAGGGAAGATCAGTAGAAACAGGAAAATAAAATCCTAAGCTACAACTAAAACAAGATCCATTATAAATTCTATAACCGTGCAATAGTCCCCGGCAACGGCGCCAAAATTTGATCGGCCCAAACAAGGGAGGTTATTTCCTTATTCGTGATCAAGATTTAAATTTATAAAACTACTCGTGCTTAGAACCT